>JALIDW010000004.1:3000000-3283178 GCA_023079495.1 Xylaria sp. L1 SY-2022
GAAGGTATGCCATCATTTTTGTTATCGTAGCTCTCAATCCTAAGCCAGATTCACACCAATGTCCCCCCCATAAAGTCCACCTGACCCTTACGCAAACAAGCCTGAGATCCATTACGAGTCGTCGCGTCGTTAAGTACAGGCCACAATTCGCCACCGTTTAAGATTTCCTTTTAAACATGAGCGCAAGTAGAAAACCAACGCGCAGATCGTCTAACACTACGCCAGCAGTGAATTATCATATAATTCATTGCCATGTATGTCGCTCAAGAGTGACAGAAACTCTTGCCTGTCGCATTGCTCCTTCTGTGCCTTCACGTCCTCCAGCAGGTTCTCGGTCACTGAGCCGTCACCCGCAGATTTAATGATTCTCCAGGCACGGCGGAACTCGTTGCGGATTGAAACGATACCGTTGTGTGTCACGGTACGCGCGACATTGTGTTCAATTTCAAATGGGTCTTCGATAGCGAATAGGAAGCGGTGTCGAACCTCTTTGTATTCCTTCGTTTTGGTAGTCTGTTGATCTGGAGACTGTGTCGTTTCACTTCGTAACTGTGACTCGCCTGTCATGCGGCTGTTTGACGTGGAAACAGGTGTAGTAGAGGAGGCAAGTTCCGCCGGCGTGAGGGGTGCTTTATTCTGTACATGAACAACAGTCTTGGCACCAGTCCAACCTTTGTCGGCCTTGGACAAGAGTCCTCCGTGTGTGCGAAGACTCAAGATCCCCCTACCCCAATCGAAGCCTCGCTTGGGTGCGGACGTCATCATATTTCCCTGCGCATAGTACTCGAAGAATCCTCGTAAGAGGCTGCCAAGCGAATCGCGGTTCCTATTCAGCTGCCCTTGCTGTGCCAGACTCTGTATTTCTTCTTCGTCTCGCCAAAAGTGAACATTGTAGCCTTGGCAGGCTGCAATTTCTTCGAGAGCATCGGGACGGAGATTTGGTTCGGGAGGCGCGAGCAGTTGGAGGTTCGGACAAACGAACGGCTCGACAACATTGACAAGGTAGTGCAGCACCATCAATACATAGCCGTAGCTGCTTAGAGTGCCGCGATAGGGTGTATTGATATCTCGTATCTTCGCCCAATGCTTCACAAACAGGACGAGAGGTTTCACGCGGGGGTCGCAACGAGAGTAGCATCGCAGAAGGGCCGTGTTCTGAAGCGCCAGATGGGCTGAGAAATTGACGTCGCATTGGACGCCGACGCCATTTTTAGGGAATTCCAGGCTGTCACCGTACCTGTCTCTGGGCTTGTTTGAGCCGAGTGTGGCAGGATCAGGCAGCTGCCGAATTCGTTCGAGTATGCCCGCTTCCAATAACAACATGGGGATATAGTGTTCAGAGTCGAGTGGCCGCTGTACTGAACGAACGGGATAACGACGGAGGATGGGAATGTACGTCTGGATAAATGCGATGTCTTCGGGGCAATACAATCCCTCTTGAATGGCCTTCTCATGCTCAGTAGCGAGGTGTAGGGCCTTGTGTTTTCTGGCCACGGTACTCAATGTGACATTCTCGGTCGAACAAATGAACTGGAGAATCTCATTCTTCATGCCCTTGTCCCTTATCCCATTTGCGTAATGATAAAGTACGTGAGAGTAAGTGGTAGCATTGGGACATGAAGAGATCTTGAACAGTCTCTCTGCAATGCCTATTGTTCGCTCGTAGTAATGGACTGGCGTCTCGTGCGAATCTTGTTGAAGCTCTGTCATTTGAAGGGGAGATGATTGGCGGAGACCTTCAAGGGCTAGTTGGAGTTCCTTATTGAACCAGATGGGATTGGTACCAAAGTTTTTCTTATGCTGTGAAGTGTGCCATTGCTCAACCAACTTCTCGTACACCAGGTCCACTCCTGGCTGACTCGAGGAGACTCTCCATTTCTCCCATGAAAGCACTAGTTTCTCGCCTTCGGCCATTGTGTAGACCCCGGAAAGCGATCTGTAGTTCGTGAGTTGAGTGATACCGTCCGTGCGAAAGGAAGGAAACGCCAAGATCCGGGTCCTCAACTCCGAGTCGTGAAGGCCGTTGACAAAGGCTTCGGCCACCATGTCAAGGACCTGGTAGTCTGGTTTGGTAAACTCCTGACTGTTTGAATGTGTTACATCACGACCATTCATAAGATGTAGAACCCGCTTCGCCACACCGTAGTAGGCTGCCAATGACTGAGTGCTAGATTGCTTCAGTGAATGCAGCGCTTCGTCGCCCGTTGGGACGGGTTTCGCTCCTACGGAGGACTGTGCCATATGAAGCTTTGTGGAAGTCTCGTGAGAGCCGGTATCGATGGCATTAGGGTCTGGTTCATCCGGTGCATCATCGTCCGGCTCTCGCTCATCTTGCTCGAGCCCTTTCTCCCATTTCTTCCGCGCCTCTTGTAGTTTGTCTCTAAATGCGACGCTAGGCTTTTCGCAAAGCTTGAGGATGGGAACACGTGCCTTGGTGAGCAACCGTGCACCAAAGCCAGCAGATAGAAGAGCCTCTTCGATCAAACGAGGGATCGGCGATTCTGGCGAGCCAGGCGGTAATCGTGACACTGGGGAGACGAGACCAAGATCCATGTCGGAGGCCTTCGTTGCGAATCCCGAAGCTAAACTGCCAAAGCACTTCAGTTCCACTGTTGCGGCCGGGAACTCGCGAACACCTTCGACATCATATTCATAGCGAGTCACAACTTCTCGGCAGATGGCTTCGACGTGCTTTCGAAACGCCTCCTTCTCTTGGATCTCCTGCTGCTTAATCTCAATTGCCGCGACCGTCTGATAGCAGAGCTGGTCGAGGAACTGCACCTGAGTTTCGACCTGGACAAAATCGAACGCAGGCTGTCTGGGATTGTACATGGCGTGCTTAGGCTGGAACGAGTACCGGCCGCCGCGCGGGGAGAATGTATCAGCTGGAGGTATGGCTCTATCGCCTCTAGATATGTGATCCAAGTTGGGTTGCTCCTGGCGTCTCCAATCAGACTGATGAGGATGGGAGAATGAAGAAAGCTGGCTATGGCCTCTTCGTATCTGGCCGTCAAGATGACCAAGAGTGGGCGTGGGCCGAGATTGGAAGCCACCCTGAAAACCTGTGGGATGTGATGAAAGCGCATTGTGCTGTGGCCCGTTCTGGAAAGATTGAGGCTCGCCATGGTGATGGGTGGTGCCATATGACCTCGGCGTAGATTGGTAGGGCCCAGGTTGGTAGAAACCTACAGGATCAATCGGAACCGACAACTCAGCGTTCATCTGGCGACGTTGGGCCTGGTTAGGACGCTTCTTGCCGCTTCTCGAAATACGGGCAGCATTGATGGGCGTTTGGCCATCTCCCGCCTTGTCTCTAGGCGCAGAGAAAGATTCAGAGGGCATACTCTGATGGGGATCCACTGTTGAATGTGAAGGCGCCAACATCGGGTCAGACCCACGGTTGGGGTTGAGAATCAGACTGCGAAGATGGTCCTCGAGGGACGGGCCGTCAGACGGGTTGGGCGGCATGGTGTCTGACTCGACTCGTCGTTGACTTAACCAATGACAGCAGTCGGTAGTCGTAAAGCACGATCAGGGTTGGGCTGGGCAGTGTGACTGATGTAAATTGACCTCAGGGCTTGAACTGCGTGGACATGACAAAGAGGTTTGGCACTGAGAAATGTGTGAGGGCGAGGGCGAGGGCGAGGACGAGGACGACGTAGATTGGGATCCTCAAATATGGAAATAATCAGGATACGGATTGGCAGCGGGATGGATGCTCCGGCGATCAGTTCATAGACCAGGACGCGCACACGTCTCCAGATACTTGAATTTTGGATTGGACAAAGTAGCCAACACAGCAGCGCCCGGCGTCAGGGTCGACGCGCAGTAGGTATTCACAGCTTGGAGGTTACCGATACCATATGGGCGGCGGGATGCGCGTTGTGTACGAAGTTGATAGGCACGCCGGGCATGTAATCTGTAGGTACGAACGAGTAAGAATACTTGGTCGAGACGAGACGTCGATGTACTCGTGCGCGACGAGCGAGGTACCGGTACTATTTGAACATGCACTAAGTACGGATTGCCTACTCTAGGTCTTCCGCAGCATCTACCGGTATCGTAAGCTGGCGATGAGGCTCTATGTAGTGAGATAAGATCTGCGATGCTAGACCTTCAGTGAACATGGCTCGACGGGCGGAGGATGCCAACGGCGGCAGGTAGGTACGGTAGGTACCTAGGTACCTGAACCCAAGTGATGGGTGGGGATGCTGTACGAGTAGGTGCTTGTATCGGAAGGTACGCCTGGGTACCCTTCGACAGGCAGGTACGGTATGGTTAGGTAGGTACCCGTAGGGTCCCTGTTGTGCGGTCGTCCTACGAGTACCGCACCTTCCAAGTGCATTCCTACACGTACGAGAGGTATGGACGCACCAAGTACAGAGTGCCTAGGTACATTAGGTACATACCTACAGAATCCCCTTAGGTATGTACCTGGTAACCAAGGGCGCTCTTTCTGCGTGCACCACTTGACATCAAGGACTTGGAAAGAGCCACCCGCAGAAGTGAAACTCGGAGGCATATGCAAGTCCTGAAAGCAGTATTAACACTGTAGTATTTTGTTTGGATGTCCGACCCTTTGTATTCGCACCTGATGGAGTACACAGAGGTTCACCTGTTTGCCCTCTGGTATCTAGGTACCTAAGGTACCTTAGGTACCTAGGTATCAACTGCACCGCCCCTTGAGGTCTTCTACAGGCGCTCTTTGCAGCCTGAGACTTCAGGTGCAGCTTGACAAGTCCCTAAAGATTCCCCCACATGACGTTTGCTATAGGCCCCACTGCACTAGCGCCGGGCAGCAGACTAGTCCCCACCCCGACTGCCGATGTTCATCCGGCCGCAACAAGGCTGCAATCACTCTTGACGACTTATCCGCCGCATTCCAACACGCCTTTGATCATTTACCCTCTTGTTCTACCTTCTTCATCCACCCATCTTTCCCGTTTTCCACTCTCCAATAACCTTTTGCTCCTGATAATTTCTTTAACTAAATTGACGCTCTACCGCTAATCGTTTTTTGCGTGAGAGTACGGCGCTACTTACAGGCATCGTGCACAGTCAAAGCCAATCAAGGCTTCTTCTGCCCTGTCTCGCCCATTCTGTGGCAGCGACCGGGGCCGACAAAACCGACGACAACGACGGACGTTTGCCCGCCTGTACTGCTAACCTGGGTATATCTCATCGGATGTACGCTTGCGCTTCCTGAGTGGCAGATAGGTCGCCCGTCGAGTTATCATCACGCGCCCGCGAGAGATACCGCTACACGGCTCGCGAAAATGAGCGCGTCTCCAGCCGGCGGCCCCAATGGCCAGAAGCCGACTCCGCCTGCGGGTGCGCCCGCGCTGCGCCGCCCGCGCAGCAGTGCGAATCCTATGGTGCCTCGAAAAAAGCCCGCGCCTCGGCCTCTTCCTCCTACTACTTCCAAGCCCGTTGTTTCGGCCACGCTGGGTCTCGCCGCTAGGGTAACCGGAAAGCCAACAAAGCCTCCCCAACCCGAAAAGCCGATTTCCCGCTTCGAAAATCTACGCACCAAGAACGGTGGTTGGTCGAAGCCCCTACCCGAGGGCGGTCAGGAGTTTCCTCTGTTTGCCACGAAGAAGACATTGAAGGAAGGATTCCGCTATCATGTCATGCGATTCGCCCCTCAAATTCGTGGCATCAAACAAGCCAACATCAACCCGGCGGATCAAGAGCACTTTCCTCGCCCCGTGACGCTGCAGCGCCGCGACCCAAGACAGCCGCCTGCCGGTCGCGAGGTGAAGCCGGAGCCTGTTGAACAGCCTCCTCCCAACTCTGAAGAGGCCGAGCGCCAGGCTCAACTCAAGGCCCAGCGGGATGCACAGCGCGCGTTGGATGATGCTCAGAAGGCTCCTGTTCTCAAGGATGCCGAACGAAAACGGCTTCAACAGAAAAACAAAGACGAGCGGAAGAGCGCTACACAGATCAGTTACCAGCCACGTACCGAGAAGGCAAAGAAAGACGCTGAAATCAGATATGAGGAAGCTCTGCCGTGGCATTTGGAAGACGCGGATGGAAAGCACGTTTGGGTTGGGCAGTATGAAGCGCCGCTGTCTGATCTCAAGGTTGCTCTGGTTCCATACCCAGAGACTGGCGGCTATCGCATGCTGCCACTGGAGAAATGGTACAAGTTTGCCCCCAAGAGAGGTGCCTTCCAACACCTTACCATTGAGGAAGCTGAGAGAATCATGGGAAAGAAGGCAGCGCCTACTCGTTGGGCTATCAGAGAGTCTGACCGCAACAGAGCTGCGGAGGAAAGATTGGCATCACGGCAGATCATGCACGGCCGCCCTGCAGTGAAGCAAGAAAGCTCCACGTTTCTGCAAGCTTCGCGACGCGAGAAGATGGAGCATGATGATATTGACATGTCTGGAGACGAATTCCAAGATGACGACGAGACGGCTGGTTTCGAGCCGGAACGAGATGAGGACACCAAGGATTCCAAAGATCGAGTCCGACGGGAGCAGCTTGGTGCCAATCTATTTGGCGATGCCGATGAGAAGCAAGTCGAGAAAGAGGAGGCTGAACTTCAGAAAGAAGAGGAGTCGCGAAAGATGCTTGGCAAACAGCTTAAGAAAGCTCTACGGAAACGGGATAAGCAGTTTCAGTACGATACGGATTCTTCAAGCCGAGACCCTTTTGCATCGTCATCCGTAAGTTACGATTCACCTTGTCTCTTACTCATACTTGGTAGTGTTCTCCTAATCTGACAATCAACAGAGCGAGTCCGACTCTGATGATTCCGACGACAAGGAAGACGAGGAGAACAAGGCCGACAAGGATAAGAATGGCGGCAATTCATCTGGCAAGGGCGCCGGCACACCGCAGGGTAAGAAAGCGGCCGCGGAGGCAGCGAAGAAAGGCAAGTCCCTCAAACGCCCGGGTTCGCCGCTAGGCTCAGACTCGAGCGGCACTGAGTCTACGCGAAACAAGAAGAAAAAGAAGACGGCAGCTAGCAGTTCGGTCAACGATAGTCGCAGCGCCACTCCTCTTCCGGGCAGTCAGTCGGCGCGGGGCGCTGGCTCCGCCAGTGATGGAGAAGTCACAGCCGGTGAGATGTCAGACGGTGCTGGAAGCATGGCCAGGCGACACCCGCATCTCGGCACAGGCACCAGAGGCACGCCAGCCGGGTCTCGGACTGGTAGTCCTGTTCCTTCCCGGCCTCGCGCCGCATCTCCCAATGCGGGCGCAGGCCCGGAATCTTTGAAACCCATCACATCTCAGGAGATTCTGGATGCGATCCCACCTCTCCCTAACGGCATCACTATCGGGGTACTTCTCAAGAAGTTTGACAATCGAGTTGACAAAGAAGGGCATATCACACGTAAGGAGTGGTTGCAGCTTGTCAAGGAGAACGCTGTCTTCACCCAGAGCGATAGATTGTTGCGTCGTAGGGCTTAAGAGTCGTCCGTGGTCTCGCATGCGAAGAATGCGGGACGTGAGTTCAATTGCTTGCTTTGTTTTCTTCCCTTTTTTTTTCTTAACTAGACTGGACCATGGACTGGACGGACGGACGGGATGAGGTTAACTGCGATGCAGTACGGGAAGCTTGCTTGCTCTTTATGACGAAACACTCGTCGGGCCGCAGGGCACAGGCAACTGCTGCCTGAGGTGTTCTTCTCGGAATCCGTTCCAAACAAAAGCATTTGCGTGTAGGGGTTTCGGCGCAATAGCGTGGAGTTACAAAGAACCTCGACTTCATGTCAGTGGAAAGAGGTCGTGTATTAGCAGTGATACATCCCGTTTCTCATCATAGAGACAAATACAATCGGTAATCATGCTTAGCTGCAAAACAGTCACGAGTCGATGCAGTGTAGTTCTCTGTGTCATGAAAGTATTCCGTAAGTAGTAGGTAATTATGGAAGCTGGGGGTATCTCGTCGTGCCTAATTCCACATCTCCGTCAATGCCAGTAGTCGTTGTTGCTGTTGTTGTGAATAATACTATCTACTCGTCCATCTGCCACGAGTAATCCAGATTCTTATTCCTCTCCCGCCGATTAATCGCCTTGAACCGCTCCGCCTCAAACCCATTACTCCGATCAACACCATCCCACCGATACCCAGGTGGAATCTGATACCGATTCGGCGCCCACGCCCCCTTATACACAGGCCGTCCCTTAACAGCCCTCCCCTTCCCTCCCGCCGCACCCCCTCCGTCCTTAGGCTTCACAAACGCAGCCATCGTATCCCCCCACCGCACCTTAGCCTTCATCTCAGCATTCATATCCACATCATCCGCATGCCGCGCAACCGCCATAACCTTCGCATCATCCAACATCTCCCGCCGCTTCCGCGCCTCCTCAACCTGCACATCGCCCCGCAGCGCAAGCTCCGCCTCCTCCCGCTTCCGCGCGGCCTCCTCGGCTTCGCGACGCAATTCCGCCCGCTTCATGCTCACGTCGACCCGACGGCCCGTCGCGTCGCGGTACACGGTTTCGGCTTCTTTGGCCTGCTTGCCGCCGCTTGAGCGCTCGTATTCGGCGCGCTCGGCGGCGCGGCGACGCGCGAGTTGGGCGGAGACTGCGGCGCCGCTTTGTAGACCGGCGTAGGTCCCGTCGGACATCATGACGGGGGCGTCGTCGGCGTCTGCGTCGCCGGCTGCTGCGGCGCTGTCTGCGGCTGCGGAGGCGAGGATGGCGTCTGCTTGGCGGGCTGTGTCGTCTTGTGCGGGTGTGCTAGTACCCGTAGTCGTAGTAGAACCACCACCGAGGACTTTCCAACCCGATTTCTTCGCTTTGCGGAACTCGGAGCTGGTGCCTGCGACGGCTGGGTTCATGATTGTGGCGTCGTCGTCGTCATCGTTATTGTTTTGCGAACGCGACCAGCCGGTTTCCTCGTCGTCGGCTATTATGAGGCCTTCGGTTGCTTGTTGCTTTCTTTTGCGCTTTTTGGTGGGCTTGGGGTCGGCTGTTAGGTAGTGGGTTGCAAGGTAGTTGGAGAGGTCGCCGGCCATTTTGAATTGGTCGGGACGGGATGTGAGGGTTGTTTGTTGTTTAGTTGTTCACTTAGTTCGGTGGTTGATATGTTGTTCGTGTGCGGTGTATAATTGTAGATTTGAGAGACGTGAATGTTTTAACGAGATTGTCTTTTGTTAGGAGATGGTTATGGTTGAAAGTTGAATGATGATGTAGGGATCGGTATCAATTGAAGCCGACCTGCGATATGCCCGATAAGCGATAAGCATCGGACTAGTGCGATATAATCCCGCACATGCAATCGATTAATCATTCAAGGGACCCGTAGCTCAGCGGTAGAGCATCTGATTCCAGCTTCGTTTGGAAACAGCATCCAGAAGGTCATCCGTTCAAATCGGGTCGGGTTCAATGCCCACAGGCAGTCCCTTATTTTTTCCTTTTTTGGTCTTTTTTGTTGTTGACACCCTTTTTGTCATCGCCATTTCGTTATCTCTTTTTTCTTCTTCTTTTTTTTTACATCGAGACAGATGTCAAATTCATTGTACGACATGAAAACTCCCTTCGATAAAGACGCAATCCGTGGTTGTTGCGATGGAGCAAAGCACAGTCATGATGAATCAACCGTTAACGATGTTTCCTGCATCACGAGGAGTATTTACTTTGCACACAAACGATTCTCGGTCCAATCTCATGCATAGTAACTTCCCAGGCAGTGAAATACTTGGTATGCCTCTCTATCGTGTGTCGAGATGCATGCTTCACCTGAGCTTGGTCCGAACAGGCCATGTTAATAGGAGTCTGGATCTGGTGAACTTCGCACGATGACCAGAACATCAAAGATCCTCAGCGATAGACCGACCATCACGGTCTCACTGGGACATGGTCCTTGTCAAAAGTGACATGATTTGAACGGCATCGGCCACAGAACCGGCTGTTCGACTGCTGAGGCAGTTGAATTCGTCCTTTATATACAGAGTTGAGACGCATATTATCGTTCAACCAACTGTCTCGACACGACTTGGATTGTCTTCAAGTTGTGTCGGGATGCTACTGGGAATGAGAATAATGTCCTGACCAGAATCCAGCTCTGATGTGCGTTCGAATTCTTCCACTGAACGACCACTCTGGAACGCCTTAGTACTGCAATATCCTGATTGAGGCTCAAATCTGACGATGCTTTTCTTGTCCTAATTAGGAACTTGCAAGCGACGACACTTCGTTGTTGACGGCCCAGCCACGACGCCTTCTTATGTTGTTGGCCCTTATCCAAAGAGAAGGCGCATCTACAACCCTTCACAGAATCACAGCTGATGTTTCTCAGATCATGTGAGGAGAACGGTGGCGCGAACACCGGCGAACTGCGAAAGAAATTCTGTCTTATTCATGGCGTCTCTCGTTTCACGGGCACCGGAACTACGATCGCCCTGTTACCTTGTGGTGAGGAGCCATCATTCACCATGGCTGGATTCCGGCTATTCTAGAAGGGAAGAGAGCTACAGAGGCTGCCTCGTAAGACATGGAGGAAGACGCCGGCGTCCGCAGGTCAGGCTGAACACTTCTTCTTCGAGTTGGTCATACGGAACGACAGTCTAGGCATTTGGAGTCTTTACCTATCCTTCATATGAACTCTTCGCAGAATCTAGCCGTTGGCCCCTCAACATCAAGACACTGTCGATTCGACATCCCCATGTATTATTGATCCTCCAGTTCCGCCCGGCGAGGGCTCACCGAGATCACGTTCAGCGCCTCAAGCCTTCGATACGCCACGATCTTATTCGACGTCTCCTCTCCCCTGTCAGATTCTGGATTCGATCAGGTCTCAATTCCCATATCCCATCCACATTGGCAAAAGAGCTTCCACTTCGCTGTCCTTGCTCAGGTATCTGCGCACCTGAATTCAGCCCAACAGTCGAAGGCACCAGCGTCTTACGTCTCTGCCCTAGTAAACGTAGAATATCCCCCATCTCCTCATGCGAGTAACAATAAGAAACGACCGTATACGAGGAGGCCTCAACTCAGGTTTGTACCTGATATCACCGTAGCGTTGACCCAAATCTTCTCCTCATGTACCATGCCTCATTCACGAAGTACATCTTACATACTTATGTAGGTAGCTGACTGACGAAAGGAACCGTCGGGGAAGGATTCCGCTACGACACCACGTATGATGTCTACTATGTAACCCCACCAGACGACGTCGGAATGCCCCGTACCCGGGTTCAATCATCCGTCCATATTACCCCCAGGAGGGTACCTTACTTCACAGATTAATCAAGTCCTTCATATAAATCTACTCTATCCTCGCTCTCCAGGTCGCTTCCCAGATCCAGGCACCACGACGATAAGCAGAAAACTCCCGACTTAAATTGATCATTACGGGTGTGTAAAAGGTACGAGGAATAGAGGTTACATTAGGCAGTAAACCGAGCACACGTGAAATAACCAGTAGAAAGTAATAAGTAACGCACGTAAGATGTCCATATTACAACAGGAGCATTTCCATGCGTAGTATTCTGTGGTATCGTAGGTAGGTAGTAGATCAGGAGTCCACTGCATTTCGTATCGACATATCCATATTCCTCAATTCATTCATGTCTACGACTTAAAATCCTATATATGCGGTCAGCATGAACGTGGCGTTCAAGTATCGCGACTCCATTTCGGTAACCGAGTGGTCAGCTCTCGAATGAAAAAAGGAATCAGGCGACGGCGGGGGATAAACCATACCAAAACAACCCTCAGCAGTCATGCAAGCGATAGGGAGTGACGGGGGTCAGTTGCACCTTTTGGTTTTACCCCAAATAAGATAAATACGAAAGGAAAGTCTAGAATGAGGTCCAGCGGTTCGAGGGGGCAACGAGTTGCGAGTTGAAAAGAGAAGGTAGGTAAAGTCGTCGTGGAGACGATAGGAGGTTTTGCCTCCAACATTACGAGATAATACTTCCAGCTCACAACAAACACAACTACTTATACCGTAAAGGAATAAAAGATAGCATCTTCTCGCTAGATAAGAAACAAAACCAGGGAACGACAGATGGGAATAAATCGGCTTTGCGGTTTTCCGGGGTTTTTCGCCTCAGCCCTCCCTCCTTCGTCTGCCAAGACGGCGGCAAAGCTGATCATGCAAGTCTAGCTCGAGACACACGATTTTCGAAATGCAGAAAACCAATAATTCATGCAGCCGCCATGCGGATAAGAAAAAAAGACACTGCCTTACGTTTTTAGTCGTCGTAGTTCAGAATGTACGAGTACCTGGCGAGTAGAAGCGAGAGTAACGTTCCCATATGTAGGTACTGACTAGGTGGCACCGAATACAGGGAAGAAAGAAAGAAAAAAAAAGAGACGACGAGAACACGAAGGTAACACTACATTGGGACGCCGCATCCTTTGGAGAACGTCCATCATTGCCCATCTTTGGCTTGTATTATACACCCTCACACGTGTACATCAGCTGTGGTTATGGCGGTTATAGGTTGGTAGTGCCGTCTACGCGGCCTCGTGTGCCCTTTCGTTTGACGGGGCGGATGGAGGATGGTCAGAGTAGTTGTTGGGTATCGATCGTGTTCCAACGTGCCTCTGAAGACGTTGGACTGGGACTATGATATCAGGCTGTCTCGGCTGCCTCGTTGGAGAAAAGGGACGAGAACTCGAGGGTGACATAAATCGTCATTTCGGTATGCCGTTGTTGATGTCGCCTCTGTGTAAGTCTCTCGTCCCGGTTGACAAGAATAGACGTACAGAAAGAATAATACAGGGTGTGCGCCGCTGCCAAGATATGCACGTCTCGAACTAATGCAATCCGTCGATACTACCGTAGGAACAGTTCTTACTGGGTCGTCGTTGTCTCTAACGTCCAGATGATGTTGACAAATCGCGAGCCTCTCGAAAGATGTCGGGTCATGGACGAATCACCAAGCTCGACTGCCGAGCGTGAAATTTCCGACATGCACAGGGTCAACTCATGCGCTGGGCGCAGAGCTGGAAAAAGAAGGGCGGAATATTCAAGCCAGGCTGTCGTTAAAACCGCTGGATTGGTGTGGAGGCCGTACCTGAAAATTAAAATCAGATGAGCGAAAATGCGCCTGATGCTGCCGTGGAAGCATCCGCTTGCGAGGCGAGGTAGCCCCCGAGCAGTGGCCTCGGAGCGATGCGTCATTGGACATGGAGCCGGAGCACGACAGATCATGGGTGTACCCATGATTCATAGTCTAGCCTGCCTAACGGTGCTGCAGATCGACCTGTCGCGATGCCTCCGAGATTTCGTGGACCTACAATGTGAGCCGTGCGGAGAACCCCTGCTGTATCTCGGTACGTTGTAACCAGGGCATCGTCTAATCTGGTCCGAAGACCTCGTTTCTGTTAGGTAACCTGGTCAGCGTCGGAAGGTCTGGCCCGTTCAATTGGCCTGGTGGGACTTGTGTAGGAGCTGGAAGAGCTGGAGGGTTGCTACGCCTGCATGTATATATAATGCAGAAGCCAAGCCGTTGTATGTTTTGCATTCCCCATCGCGGTCGGCCATTTCCCTTCCGATAATACACTGGCAGGCTTCTGAACGATAGACAATGCGGCTTCGTTCTATCGCCAGCGGCATCGCCACGGCGGTGCTCGCTCACGGCGTGTCCTCCGTCACTATTCAGCGTCGACAGATACCCACGACAGTATGTTCGGCTCCTCTCCTTGTCGACAACTTCAGCTCGTGGTCGACTGGGACGAATACGCTGGGATTTACCACAGGAGGTGAGATGTCTTCCTTCTGGCTGTATCAGGGGCTAACAAGCATCCAGATGACTCTACTATGGAGTCCATCAGTACCACCGCCGACGGTCTACTGTCTTTCACGCCCAAGGACGAAACATCGTACTTGTATGAGGTATTCGAATGCACAGATGCCGATGCTCTTGGATATGATGGCATTTCCTTCTCCATCAAGGGGCCCCAAGCTGCCTCCGTCTCCATCGAGTTGCAGACTCAAACAACTTGCTCGGATACCGGGTACCAAAGTCATTATTACACCATAAATGGCCTGACTGGCTCTCTCCAGACCGTCACCATCCCCTTCAGCGACTGGCCGGGCGCGAGTCTCAAGGGCCTCGTCGGAATAGTATGGTTTGGCTTCTCCGAGGGCCTGACGGGAACGGACCGCGATTGGAACCTGGACAACTTCGAGCTCACGTGTGCCGACATGTCACCCCCAGAGGTAAAGCGAGACGACAAACAAGCAGTTACGATTCGAGCCGCCACTGACCTGAGACCAAAGGATGCTTGCAAACTTACAGTCATCGACGATTGGGTATCGCAGTCCCGCCTGACCTTCCTCTTCTACAATGCCTTGCTCAAGCCGAGTAGTGACGATGCCTCGATGAAGTCAGTCGTAGTATCGAACAACAAGGTGACCCTCACACCGAAATCCACCTCCAGCTATTTCTACTCGCAAGTTGGCTGCTTCGATGCCCGAGACTATGGGGGTATCTCTCTCCGAATCACGGCGCCAGCCGGCACAACGTTCAACGTGCAGCTCTCGTCGAGCAAGGACGGCTCCTGCAGCGGAGAATCGACCAACGACGTTTTGGTCTCTTCGAGTAGCCTCGGCTGGACGTTCAACGGTCAGGAGAAACTGTACTCCATACCATTCAGCAAGTACCCGGGCCTCAACTTGAGTCTTTTCAGTCAGATCATCTTCTCCGAGCTCAACAAGGCCATAACGCTTGGCCCAATGGCCCTGTACTGCGGAACGACCGTGGCCGAGTACGTGGCGCCGGCTGTTGTTGAACCGACGGAACCAACGGGCACCGTGCCAGCGCCCACATCCACGGCGCCACCCCTGGTCATCGACACCTTTTCCAACAAGGACACGAATGCGCTGGGACAATGGCACGGAGGTGACGAAGGGATCAAGCTCACGTTCAGCAGCAACACCATGACGCTGCAGTCGACGAGCGCAGAGCTGGTATGGCAGACGCAACTCTCCGCGACGTGCCGAGACATGCGGCTGTACGATGGCGCCTACCTACACATCGCTTACTCGGGCAGTAACAAGTTCTCGGTAGCTCTGCAGCAGCACAACGAGAAATGTGATGCCAGCATACAACCATATCCGGCGACGTGGGACTCCCTCGAGGCGGCGCGTTATGCCACGGCAAACGACATCTACATTCCCATGAACCACTTCAACATCGACCGCAGCAGGGTTATCGGTGTGGCGATCAGGGGCGTCTTCTCGACGCAGACGACGGTCTTCTCAAAGATCGAGATCGTCGACAATGTTCCCTCGTCCTTTTCTGTGCCCGTCAAGCTACCGTCGGGCAACTTCATCTTCGCCTGCAAGCGGCCCAACTCGTTCGCTTTCGCCATTGATGACGGCGACCCGGCCCTCGCGCAGCAAGTCATGAGGACAATCGATGAGGCTGGCTTCAAGGCTACCTTCTTCACCGTCGGAGCCCCCCTGCTAGATCCCTCTACTAACCTCAGCAATGTTTACCTCGAGATGGCGAGCAAGGGCCACCAGATCGCACTACACAGCTACACCCATCCGCCACTCGAAGGACTTCCCGATGAGGCCGCCATTGACTGGGAGTACTTGAACGACATCAAGGCCGTGCAACAAGTCTTTGGCAGCGCACAGAACACAAAGTATTTCCGGCCACCCTTCGGTGTCGAGGGTGCTCGCATGCGACAGCGGTATGCCGCGTTGGTGCCCGATCCGAATATTGTCCAGTGGAGCGTGGATATCGAGGACTGGCGTTGGGCCGAGACCTCAACACCCGAGAAGCAGATCGATGCCTTCCGACGCGACGTTGCCGCCGGTGGTACGATCACTGTCATGCATTATCTGTACGCCAGCACGGTGAGCTACCTGCCGCAACTCATCGAGATCGCGAAGGCCACCGGCAAGCAGCTAATGCGTGTCGATCAATGCATGATGGATCCTAACGCGCCACCGTTGTAACGATCCGTTCCATAATGACCGTGTGATCGGAATGATGGGGCATCGTCACGTTTATCGTATGTTAATATGTATCTAGTGTGGTTTGGGATGGTACTTAATCGTTGGTCAGCCCTAAATTAATTGCTCTGGGATAAGCCTGAATATATTCATGATCTTACACCATGGTGATCTTCTCTCCGGGTATGAAGAACTACTTACCTCGTCAGTGAAGTGTGTTTGAAGGCGCATGAAATGTTCGTTCCATTCTGAATACCGTACTGCTTGTCTTTGAGGGGCTCGCCCTTAGAATTGGCCCCTTCTCGACCAGAGTAGCATCGCACAAATGATATGTATGCAGTATCATGTTTCGATGGGCACATAAGAGGAAAAATGCAATGCTCGTCAAAAAAAATATTCTCAGGTGTCATCTCATAGCTATCATGGAGCAACGTTAGGTATCAGTCCTAGGTTAAGACACAAACAAACTCCCGCGTCGATCCTGCAAATCCCGCTCACGCGCCAAACAATAACAGTCTAAGTCTGGAAAATAGTGCAGACTTGCCTGCAACTAAGCGAAATTTGGCCTGTGAGAACCGAAGGCCGTACCCACCCACGGGCCGAAGCGCTTCGGACTATATATAGCGGAGCTACTGCACCTCGCGAACAACCTTATCGACTGCCTTCGCAAAGTAATCGATGTTGTTCGTGTTCAGGCCCGCCATGCTGATACGGCCGTTCTTGGTCATGTAAACGTGAGCTTCCTCACGAACCTTCAAGACTTGCGCCTCGGTGAGACCCGTGAAGCTGAACATGCCGATCTGGTCGGTGATGTGATTCCAGGTTCCAGGGGTACCGAGAGCCTCAAGCTTTGAGCGCAACGCCTTGCGCATCTCGATGATTCGACCAGACATGGTGCGGAGGTTGTCCTCCCACTCGGCGAAAAGCTGAGGGTTGTTCAGCACCGTGCTGACGATTCGAGCACCGTACAAGGGCGGGTTCGAAATCTCGGATCGCTGCAAGATGGCGAGCTGAGAGGCAATACGAGTGATAGTCGATGAGGCATCAGGAGCCGGGCCGGTGACAAAGTGGAAGCAGCCAGCTCTCTCACCATAGAGACCAAAGTTCTTGGCAAAGCTCTGGGCGATGACAAGTTCAAAGCCCTGCTCGACAAAGTATCGGACAGCGGCACTATCCTGCATCAAGTCACCCGTGGCAAAACCCTGGTATGCCGAATCGAAGAAGGGAAAGTGGTTCTTCTGTCTCATAAGAGCAGCAATTTCCTTCCATTGATCAAGGGTCGGGTCGACACCAGTGGGATTGTGAGCACAAGCATGGAGGAGGATAACGGATCGGTCTGGAGCCTCAGAAAGAGTCTTCATCAAGCCCTCGAAGTCCAAGCCCTTGGTCTTCTTGGAGAAGTAGGGGTATTCGGCGACGGGCACACCGACATTGCCGAAGATCTGGTGGTGATTGGCCCAGGTCGGGTTAGACACGTAGACCTTCTTGGTGCCGGGGTAGAACTTGGAGAGGAACAATGCGCCCAGATGGACAGCACCGGTGCCGGAGATGGTTTGTACGGAGGTGACACGTTTCTCTTGGATGGCGGGTGAGCTGGCACCACCGAGGGTCAGCTCAGCGGCCTTGCTGGTGAAAGAAGCGAGACCAGCAATCGGGGCGTATTCGTGGTCGAGATTGGGATCATTGCGCAGGATCTCGTCCGCCTGTGATTAAGCCAGAATGTCAGCGAGCGGTAACCTTGGATATGACTCGACTCGCACAAACAGCTTGTTTGCTCAGATGCTGGGCAGTAGATAACAAAGGAGACACATATCATACCTTCTTGACTACGGGTAGAACCCAGGGCTTTGCGGCGTTGTCACGATAAGCACCAATGCTCTGTTTTGAACCGGTCAGTCCACGAAAGTTACCACGGCCTGCTGTCAAGACAACTTACGACGTCGACCTTGGTGGGATGCTGGTCGGCTTTGTAGGCGCGCACAAGACCGAACAGGGCATCCTCAGGAGCCTGAGGTAACACCTCGGCGGTGAAGCAGGTGGCTGACGGCGACGACATTTGGTTGACTAGGGATTGCACTCTGGCAACGGATTGAGGATGTTGTGAGGAAGATGAAGAGGCAGGCATGGTGGCAGAAGAGAGGAGCTCAATATGTATGAGCTGTATTATGTAGCGGCAGGTACGGTATGCTTGTCCTACCTGCCACAGGTGGTGTAAGTAGATCGTAAGTAGCAGGTACGGGTTACTGCAGGCAGTGTCGACCGTTGCGGTCTAGACCAGGTACCGACTTCTGTACCACCGTGACTCACTGGTCGTACCTGCTGTACTTGGGGGAGACTTGGGGAATACCCACGAATTAGGGAGGTGCTAAGAGGTGTTTGGTACCCCGGATGGAATGTACCTTACGGCGGTACAGTAATACGGTAGCACGTAGGCAAGAGCAAGAGGAGTGATTGCCAGCGTGGGCTGATGATGGACTTGGTGGGGTTGACGGTGGGGTAATTGCGGTGCCCGAGTCCCGCTCGAAACGGGCTACGATGAAGTAATTACCTAACGCGTGCGCGCGTCTGTCGGATGATCAGGGAGAGGTCACCGGGTAAGTACGAGGTACAACGTACGCTTAGTAAAAATGATGATGCCCGTACGGGATGCGGAATACGGAATTATACACGTATTGAACGGGATAAAGGGGACGATCGGTGATAGAAAATCAATTCCCCGAGAAAATGCGATATTTTATTCCAATTGAGGTGTGCTGAATCTCAGAGTATCCAACAACACGAGCACGGGAGAGAGTAGGTGAAAAAGAAGTTTGAACAGTTGAGTTCTCAGGTTGCTACGTGGTGCGCAGAGCTGGAACTAATAAATGCTGGCTATTCTCGGGAACCATTCTTCTTATTGTGGCTGTAATTCCCAAGCCGAGGTTCATTACGGAACACACAGCAATCGCCGATTTTTGTTGATGTGCCTAGTCCTGACGTACTAGGTTAGCCTGGGGATTTATGTGCGCATACGTGCATTGTAGTAAAGGTGGTGGCCGAGCATGTGATCATAGGCCGGTTCACTCTATTCCGTAACCGCGTCTAACATCCGGACAGCATCCCAGACATGAAAGCGCAGGTTTGTTAACATGACCTTATGAACACGCCAGAGCATTATATACAACAACTGAAATATGAGACCGAGACATGACATAGTATCCGCTCGGTAAGCTGCTCGTCGCCAGGATATTACATATTTGACTGCCTACCTATCACGGTTATATGATCAAGTCCCATACGATTAGGAATGCGCAAAGGCCACACGTCGCAAAGAATGTGTACTTGGCTGGGCTCGCCCGTTTGGTAGCCTGTGTAAGTTGTCTGTTGCCTCCTTGCACATTGCCTGCTGTCGCATCAGCGTCGGATATAAGCTGTTCAATCCCAGCCGATTGTGTCGTAAGCGTGTTAATGAGCTGGGTTTGAAGCTCGGATATTTCCATCAACGACTTCTCCGCCGTTCT
Organism: Xylaria sp. L1 SY-2022; assembly: GCA_023079495.1. Taxonomy (NCBI): domain Eukaryota; kingdom Fungi; phylum Ascomycota; class Sordariomycetes; order Xylariales; family Xylariaceae; genus Xylaria; species Xylaria sp. L1 SY-2022. The sequence goes on from JALIDW010000004.1 coordinate 3,019,378, forward strand.
GTACCATAAGTCAGCATCGGAGATATATTCACACATCGTTGAACCAGCTTTCACCTACCTAACTTGATCCAATGTGCTTTCATAGTGTTTGAGCATGTCTTGGTTATCCTTTTCAAACATTTGGAGTTGTTCCGGCGTCAGATCGTCTGTGGGGTTGTATTTTGGTGCCTCGTCCTGGTCCACTTCCTGGCTGCTCCTCTTCTTCCACTCGGTCGTGTCACTGGGCGGTTGTATATGACTCGGTTTGGTATTGAGTGAAGCAGCGTCCAGAGTACGCACTCTGGCTAATGAGCTCCTATTCTTCTCCATCTCCCGCATGAGACGGATCTCCATCATGTCTTGTTGCGTCTTTATGCATTCCTGCAGACGATGCCTCAGTAGCCAGAGCACGCTGTCGCGATGTGTGCTGATCGTTTTAGCCTGCTCTTCGGCTTCCACATGCTTCGGGGATTTGCTGATGGATGCGCCGCCCGACGCCCACGCGCCCAGTGCACCCAGTCCACTAGCAAACTTCTTTTGAATCACCTTCACTTCGATGTCAGCCCGTGCTTGCTCAATGTCGGCCAGCCCTCGTATGCTCGCATTGAGCTCGCGTAGCATTTTCTTGGCATTTGCATCGATCTGTTCGCGCTCACGGTCGGAAAGAGGTTGGGCAGACTGGCTCTGTTGCGCCGACCTTATGAAAGACTTCCGCGGCTGGGCTGTCGAAAGGTAGGACTGTCGAATATTCCTGAGGTCGGCATGGAGCGAAGTAATATGGGAGTTCTAGATTGACCCGAGTCAATAACCTCTACAATACTCAGTCGCGTGGTCTCGGGCGAGGGCTCTGGGCACTGACAATTCTGTAAGCTTCCTTGAGAAAGTCTTCAAGACAGTCCACACTAAACCCTCTCTTGACGGAGACAGCTTCATGTTGCTTCAACAAGCCATTGAAGGCAGGGGTGAGGTCTGTCATATTGCAGTCGGTAATTCGAGCAAGATCACAACAAAGGCTCTACTAATCAACTTTTCTGCGAATGAGTCAAGCCGGTATTGTTTTGCGACTGTACGGAAGCTCGCATAGATTAGGTCGGTAGAGTGCTGACGCGCTATTCACAATGAACAGCTTGTCGCTGCTCTCTGCGTGCAGCGTAGGTAGGCACAAGTCCAGTGCCCTAAGCAGATTCCCATTGGCGCAACAACATCCATGTCATTTCAAGGGTGTCGTTTTAGACACCTACGGGTATGTACGTAGAAAACACCGATCCACTTTTCTACCAATTACATCATTACGTGGCTGGTGACTACTTTAAAGGTGGCTTAAACTGAGCGTGCCGTCAATTTACTTGTACAAGGTGAGGAATGTGAACATTCTGAACCCTTTCTTCCCTTCCTTCTTCGCCAATGATGTGGTGACCCTTTCTTCATTAGTAAACATATCAGCCATACCTTCTGGCAACAGGCAACGACGGCAAAATGGCGGATTTAGATCGTAGCCCTCTAGTTCGAGGACTAAATCAAGGCACTTCAACCATGTTTTTGCATTCCGTATTGTTACCTTGCTCGATTCTCTCATCAACAGCAATGATCGCTTCGTGGCAAGCAAATAACTATCACCACAAGGCCTCTTAAGCAGGCAAAGCTGTATACGCCAGCATATATACACGTATCATTGACTACCTATATTATTCGTGAGATCAAAGATATTTTTGAAAACTCGGTGTCAAGGGTTGCCACGAAACGCTTCGCCAGTCTGTCAACCCCGAGAGCCATTGCGATGAACCACTTTGTCTGCATATACCGAACAGTTCGAGATTTTGGTACCTATGACCTACCGATCGACCTTTACTATGTGTAAGGGTCGGACAGAATTATTACTTCAGCATACCGGTCGACCCCAATGGTGGTTCCCATGCCAACACTAACAGAAGCGAACGAAGGTGACGAGAACGACCCCGATTTTGAAGCCGGCTTTCCGGGCGATGGACGAAACACCATTCACAGTCAAGATGGAGATCAAGCCGTTGGGACGACCCTATCGCATGTTTCCAGTGGTCCACCTTACAGCGTTTTCTCGCCGCGGATGAAAAAATGGATTGTTGCTATGCATTGCATCTCGGCCTTCATATCGCCCCTGACCTCCAACATATACTTCCCGGCCATCCCGGCTTTGGCGCATGACTTGGGCATCAGCCTGGAACAGGTCAACCTTACCTTAACTACTTATATGATCTTTCAAGCCCTATCGCCGACTCTTCTCGGTGATTTCGGTGACGTCGCCGGGAGGAGACCGGCTTTTATAATCACTTGTCTCATATACATCGGTGCCAATATCGGGTTGGCTCTCCAAAAAGATTACGTTGCGCTGCTTGTTTTACGAATGTTGCAAAGTAGCGGAAGCAGTGGAACTCTTGCCTTGGTCTATGCCGTGGTGGCCGACATTGTTCCCAGCGCCGAAAGGGGCAAATGGATGGGAATCGTTGGTACTGGAATAACAGTTGGTCCAACTATTGGTCCTGTGATAGGTGAGCTCTACCATATCTCAATACCCTCCACTGCCTCCGCATTGTTATTTTACTCAAGGCTCGCACTAACACGGTCACAGTATGTTGTTTGGCTTCGCTTCGTTCAGAGGCTTTACCCTGCCCCAGCGATTGATGGAGGTTTCTAACGAAGAATAGGGCGGTCTATTAAACGCATACCTCGGCTGGCCGTGGATATTCTGGTTTCTGGTCATATTGATAGTTGCCTGGCTAATTCCAGTGAGTAACTCAGCGAGCATTACTCTTCGTCTTCTTTTTCAGAGTGTTGCCACTCTTCGGCAGGCTGAACATGTTCTCGAGTGCGAGAAAATCCCCCCATAAACTCCTCTTTGGATTTGCTTAAGACAATAGCGACTGATTACCTGTGCGCAGTACACCTTAGCAATACCAGAAACGGCACGCGAAGTAGTCGGGAATGGATCCATCCCGCCTCGAGGATGGAATATCACCCTCATTGACTTTTACCGGTTCCGTCATCAACGGCGGTCCCGGTCGATAGCACGCCAACGGCGAAAAATACCGTTTCCTAATCCTCTAAACACCTTGAAGGTGTTGGGCCACAAAGAGTATGATTTCCATAAGTTTCTGCTTTGCTTGGCGACGCGGCGTTTATAGGCTCGAGGGGCACTGTATTATTTCTTATTTCCTTGTTAGGAGTTCTGTGCCGGCACTTGCTCCTGATGTTACTGTTCAGCCTCCTGAAACGCCGTACACGATTGACTATCGCTAACTGTTCTAACAGCATCACCATCATCGTCTCCTACAATGCGTGTCTGTTTCTCTGCTTCATGACGGTCACGGCTACTTTAGGATCTCAATTCCGCGCGGTTTACGGTTACAAGGACCTGATACTTGGCTTGTTCTATCTCCCCATTGGCTGCTCAACGGCGATCGCTTCACTAGGAGGAGGTTTCGTCGCCGACTGGAATTTCAGAAGGATCGCTAAGAAGACAGGCATGAAAATTGACCGCAAACGAGGAAATGACAGTAAGCACTCTATCGTAACTCTTTGATCTGACAGGGCCCTCGACATTAGAATATGTTAGCCATTAGGACGAGGGTCTCTTGAGAAAGGGAACAGCCGGACGGAACGCTGATCGTTCTTATAGTGGCGAATTTTCCCCTGGAAAAAGCGCGAATACAGCTGATTTCTCCACTAATTTTCATCGGTGCGGGAGCCTGTATGGGATATGGATGGGCGCTCGAACGCAAAGCGAACGTGGCAGTGCCTCTGGTTTTATCCTTTCTCGTCGGTTTCTGCGTTTCGTGGCCATTTCAGATCCTCAACCTTTTGATCGTGGATATATATCCGCAAGCTCCGGCCACAGCTACAGCTGCAAACAATCTCGTCCGCTGTCTCGCAGGCGCTGCCGCCACAGCTGCGATACAGCCCCTTATTACTCGGATCGGCCGGGGCTGGGCTTTTACATTACTTGGTCTCATCATTTCGGTTCCGGCCCCTATACTTTGGGTTATTGCCAGACATGGACAGAGGTGGAGAAAAGCACGGATACAGAAGATGATGGAGGAATTGGATAGGGACGGCGTTCAGGACAGTGAGAAGCAAGAAATGCCAGTAGAAGGCACACCACCGAGCACAGCCAGTATGCCGTTGCCATAGACGCCTACCGCCATCCGCCATCAACGGAGATAGACTTATCACATTATCATTACGGACTACTATTCAATCCAATAGACCATTATGGACTTAACTTCTATGGAGGCGGGCCCTTTTCTCTTCTGCAAGATAGGCGGCATATGCGTGTGACTTGGACAATCACATGTCACCGTTCAACCCTTGGACATACGGGGAATTTACAAGTCAGCACGGAATACTACCTCACACGTGTATCTGTCGATGACTTGTAACATCTAGTACCTATCACAAAGAATTATGAACATACTCTAGGTAGGATGTCACCTCGTTTCTTCTCCAAAATACCTACGTAACCAACCAACAGTAACATCGATGTCTGTGACCGAGTTCCGACACCGTCAGGGATGCGGGGCCGAGATTTGGCCCGGCGTTGAAAGGAAGAAGCTGGCCCCACTTTAATTGTTCATGCTCCCCGAATTTGCCTCGGTTGTTTTTCCCAAGGGGGCAAAGTTTCGGCCTGCTTTGCTTGTGCTTGCTTGGCTTCTTGGCTCCTGGCGGGATTGAATCCGTCCGTTCGTTGCTAGGTATGTGTTGTGAGACGTGAGGGAAAGATATCGCTTTACTTGTTAAGAGGGTTTTCAATTCGCCGGGAAAAGCGGTGTTTGTTAGGATTTGAGACGCCGCGCATGCTTTGCTTGGAGACAGTATGACATTACCGTCAGCCGAGGCGGTGAGGAAGGGGTATGGACGACTTACGTATCAGGAGGCGATGGAGCTCGTCTCGCTGCCTGAGAAGAGGTATGAGGATGGGAGGGTCGTCAAGAGATACATGAGTCGGAGACGGGTTTGGGTCCCCGGTGAGGATTATGTCCCGCTCGTGCTGGAGCTGGGCGTCAAACATAACGATTTCGGGACGAATGCGTTTGGGGGACATGTTTATTCTCAGTCGGGTCTGGCTGCGTCGCTTACGCTTCGGGCTGCGTTGAAGAAGGCTGGGAATGGGGGACGGGAGAAGGAGTTTGGTATTCATGTGAGTGGGTTATGATCGGATCAAGGGGTTCGCATGACGAGTCCCAGGCAGATAGAAAAGGGGGTAATGAACTCAACACTGACTCTTTTACAGACTATTCATGGCTTCTTCTCAGAAGGCGGACGTCAAGACCGTCCCTTCCTCTACGAGGTAACAAACCTCGCCTCTAACGCCTCATTCCCCAATCTCCTCGTCACAGCACGTCAGCCCCTGTCCCCCAGCACATTGTCCCAGGGCGACCATCTCTACCCGCTCACAGACGCAGACCTCCCCCTGGGTCCCGTCTGCTTCAGCGCAATGGTCTCCTTCCGTCCCTCGGGCATCTCCCAGCTCGACGCCCAGGAATCCCCCGTGCAGACGCGGTTCGCAGAGATTCTAAACTCGCGACAGCCAACGGAGTGGGATCCGGCACCTATCACGGACATCGACGGCGTCCTCGACAGAATCCCTGGCTCGCGCAAAGCCGTGGGTCTCTTCCCCATCTTCGACATGCGCAAGGTCGACATGCGCGCCTACAACAAAGACCGTCCCCTCCATGAGCGGCGCGAGTTAATCCTCTATCGTCTACTGAAACCCCTAGCTGCCACGGCTCCAGAAGGCGAATGCGCAATCGGCGGTCCCGACGCGCATATCTGCGCGCATGCGTACGGCGCCGATCGCAATGGTCTCCTGATGATCGGCAACAACATCGGTTTCGGACACGAGTATGCGCGCGCCGCGAGTCTGAGTTATTCATTCGTCGTGCATGGGAATGCCGACCAAGCCGTCATGCAGTATAGCGAGGCCGATGACCAGTGGTGGGTGCAGGAGGTGAGCTTCCCCCGCGTCCAGGCTGGTCGTGGGATTGTGCATTGTAAGGTCTGGAATCCGCAGGGTATCCATGTCGCTACGGAGTTTCAGGATGGGATCATTCGGCGGCAGCTGAGACCGGGGGAGGAAAAGTCGAAGTTATGAGGACGATGGGTTGATGAGAGTTACGATTATTAGACCTTTGGCGTCGATGCTGAATATATTTTACGGCTTAGAAACGATGATAGAACACTTGTAATGTCACATAGTATGCATAGACGGGAGCACAGTCTCGGTCATCCGAATACGAGTACGTATGAAAAACTTGGAACACTCCGTGGTATCGTCATTATCTTCTACTCTACTTCTTCAGGCAAATGGTATCATTACTCAAGCAGCCAAACCTTCCAACTGGGCCTTGATCTGAAGAGCGACAATTCTCGAGAAGTAGCGGCAAATGGCTAGGTTTCCGCAGTGAAGCCAGAGACCAGGCTGGCCGCTTCGGCGCCACATAACATTCGTCTCACCCTCCTCGTCCAATCCCCAGACGTTGCCCACCTTCTTCGCCACCTCAGCGCCGAAGATCGCTTCCGTCACTGTGTTCATACCCGAGTATCCGGTGGCGCAGACAATCTCGTCAGCCTCGAGAACGGTACCATCCTCGAGCCGCAAGCCATTGGGCAGAATCTCGTCGATGCCCTGGCCGTGCTTGACGTTCACCTTTCCATCAATAATCAGATGGGATGCACCGACATCGACGTAGTATCCACCGCCGTATTGAATGTACTTGTAAAGAAGACCGGCGTTCATCGGGCCTCTGTCGGTCTTGAAGCCGGCCTTGTTCAAGCCATCGAGGAGTTCCTTGTCGAAGTCCTGTTGAAGTGTGTTGATGTCGACATGGGCAGCCTTGGAGATCTCGTGAGGCGTACTCCAGGACAACAAGTCAGCCTCTTCCGCGGAGGGGCCGCCTTCGTAGTAAAGGCCACCAAACAGGAGCTTCAGGACACTCTGGCTGCTCATAACGTGGGTGGACGATCTCTGAATGAGGGTGACGTCGTAGCCGCTCTCGTGGTAGTCCTGCGCGATGTCGAGCGCGGAGTTGCAGGCTCCAATGATGACGGCCTTTCGGCCAGGGGCAATGTCTCTCTTAGCTCCGCGGAATTCAGACGAGTGGCAGAACACATCTCCCTTGAAGTTCTCCGCACCCTTGAAAACGGGCTGGTTCTTCTTGCCCGAGTGACCAGTTGCTTGGATGATATGTCTGGGGTGGAAGGTTCTCTTCTCGATGGTTCCATCAGCGTGTGTCCGCTTGAGAACCACAGTCCATCTCTTCTCCTCGTCATTCCAGGAACTGGACTCCAGTTCGGTCCGTGTCCAGACGTTCAACTCCATCATGTAGGCGTATTGCTTAAGGAAATCGGCCATCTTGTCCTTTGGTGTGAAAACTGGCCAGGAGGGAGGGAAAGAAATGTAGGGCACTTTAGAAATCAAGTATCAGTAGAAGTTCGAGATTAAAGCTTAGAGATACGTATTCATGGGGAACAGGGGCTCACTGCAAGATAGAAAGGGGACAACAAAAGATGAATCACTTACTGTGGTCGTACCAGACGGGGTCGTGTAGAACAAGCTGGTGGTATCTCTTCCGCCAGCTGTCTCCGACCTCTTCGGTTCGGTCAATGGTGAGTGTAGACACGTTCAACATCTTGAGTCGAGCGTGGACTGAAAGACCAGCCTGACCGCAACCTGTGCTAATTGTTAGACCAGCAATTGATAGAATCAGAGGTAGCCCTTACCAATGATGAGTACATCAGGTTCTGAGTTCTCGAAGTTGCTTTCAGCCTGTCTCCGGTCAAGCCACTGCAATGAATGAATTAGCAAGCTCCTTGGGCGTGTTTCCGTAGGTGTTGGAGGTCGGGATTGATTCATAAGTCTCGGGGAAATTTTTTCAAGAAAGGGGGCGAAAGGGGACGGAGATACTCACGTTCTTTCTTCCAACCTGGGCGCCGTGCTCTACACCTCGACCACGGTTGGCTCCAGTAGCCTCCTCGAAGTTGTTGAGCTTGTCGATCGAGGTGAAAAATGCCCAGATTTTCCATTGACCGGCAACTCGTACAAGACGGACGACACCGGGACCAGATCCATACTGAGTGGTGACAACGGTGTAGAAAACAACGCCACGAACAGAGCCATCTCCTCTCAAGTTGGCAACCTTGGGGGTATGTTTGGGGTCGAGGTCCACGGCAAGCTTGACTAGATGGTGTTCTTGCTGGAGGAAGTTCACAATCTTCTCATGACCCTTGGCTGTCCGAATATCCCATGTGACAGCGAGGTGGTCTCGCCAGTATCCATCGTCGACGAAGAGCTTTGCCAGGGCATCGTAGTTCTTGCTCTCTAGCGACTGGTTGAAGGAGTCGATGATCTGAGAGGACACCGCGACGGCATCGGTAGCAGGGTCAACATCAGCTGAAGCTGGCCATGCTGCAACCGGGATGTCGACGGTGATGCACTTGACGGGGGCAGCCATTGTGAGAGGTATTGAGGAGGAAGTTTGTGGCTATGAAGTTTGGTTTGCTTCGTATGTCTTGCCACCAGGGCTCTCAGTAGAAATGGGTTGAGGAAAGGGTTTATTAACGAAGGCTCCTACGAGTGAACTCTGAAGGAAGTCGGAAAAGCTATGGACACCCCGCACGTTCGGGTTTGGCCACGAGAAAATACTTCGGTCTATATATGCAATGCATCTCAGTGGGACGAAAAGCAAACGTCTGAGACACAGCCAATCGTGGACCATAGGATGGCCTAAGAAGGAGACGAAAAACGGTATCGGCTGTGTACGAGTAGTAGTGCCCCCGTGAAAGGTTAGACATTCCGTGATCACGAGAATGGGGAGCTGAAAATTGGCAACATATCGGCTGTGGTGGTTTCGATTCCGCACATAGGTACCTACATAGTCTGGGTCTAACACCAGCTGACTCGGACAGCAACCCACTTGCACTCGGCGGATAGATGTAGCGTGGGATTAGCCATTTTAGCAGAGCTTCCGGAAGGGGCCGAAGCCGTGTGCCTGGGTGGGCGTAGGTACCTAGTCGTCCAGCGTACAAGGACCTTCCCAGAATGTCTACGATATAGTGGCTCGTCGACGAGCATGTACTCGTATGTGAGGACTCCAGAGTCCACGGCGACCCTTGGCGGGGTGCATACTGTTGCAACCCTAGCTTGGAGGAGTACTACCACGTTAGCTGTCATTGCGGCACGGCACAGCTGACAGCGCCACGCACTACTATCGTAGAATATGCAGTGATCCTTTAGTCGGAGGCCCAGTGCCGGGCAGCTTCTTCTTCTTCTTCTCGTGGACCACGACGTGCTGCATGGCGTACTCGTAGATGCCTATTTAGGATATTAATGAGATGCTTGCTTTGCCTGAATTCCGCACTCGATACGACGGCACGAGCACGGAACAGGTAGGTCGACGTGCAGATCGTCAGGAGTTCCGACCGCACACTCATACCTCCCGGTACATATGCACCCACAACACCCCGCCGGACGGACTTCTGCCCAGACAGCGGGGTTTATGGGAACGGTTTGATCATCTGTGCGGACACCCACGGGCTGGGAACTGGGGTCGCCAGGGAACTAGACTGCACGACCACGGAATACATGGGAGATGCATTCCGCAGTGGAGGTTTATCTGGCGGAGGTCTTTCACGATACACACCCCAACAAGGGAGGCAGGCAGAGTTGCTCATCCTCCTCTCCCCATGGGGTTAACTCAGGGGAAGCAAAAAGACGGAAAGCCCATTGCTGACAGCTGAAGGCGGAATGTGCATTCATACACAGGTATCGTGAACTGGTAGTAGAAAAGTGATAGTGTTCGTCCTTGTGAGGCTGCTCCGAATAAGTTGTCACCGGCTTTTGTCTCTGGCGTGAGTCAGCATATCGGCCTAGAAGCGCTTTAGAAACTGCGTTACTACCGTATATAACTGTCTATAACTTATTAATAGATACGGTAGAAACTGCCTGGGGGTCGCGGCTTTTCTTTCCGTGCCTGGAGTATTCGATAGCTACCTCTCACCGTCCCACCGACGCGGGAGGAAGCAGCAAGTTAGAACTGAATATGTAATCCGTATCAGCAACGGCGTTGTTTGGCGAGGAGGTACCTAAGGTGACTTGAACGCGGTTTCCTCACTTCTCGTGCAGTCTACCTCCGATGACGCTGGCACCTGCTACCCACATGAGCAACTCACCCTGCTCCTACCTATCGTTGGCATTTCAAGGGAAGGCAGGATTCGTATTGCCGATATTCGAGGGGTCGCCGGGAGCATCACCATTGCCAGATGCACGGAATAATTCCGCACACATTTTTTGATCGTCTGCACGGCTGTTGCGCAGGAATTGCAGGGGTCCCGTGGTCGGCCTGCACATGCTCGTAACTAGGCGTGTTAGAACTTTTAGGGACCGTTTAGGAAGCCGAGAGGCATTTTGAATCTTGCGAATTTGACACGATCATTCGTTGTCGGGCCATAGTGCCCATTGTGGCCGTGATACTGTGCAGGTAGTGATTACTCGTACCTATTGAAGCAGGTTGCTAATGGGAAGCGGTTTAGCGTGATCGCTGCTTCTGCCTGCCCGCTGGATGAATCTCTCAGCGCACCCCTCTTCTCACCCGTCATCCCACTTTTTCTCAGATGCACAACCATCCTTCGACCTTACCGGCCTGTCGGTATTCCGTGCCTCAATCGAGAGAGAGACATTTAACCCACCACTCATCAAGAGCAGATCGATCCGCAGCGGAGACGACAGAAGAGAACATGAGATGTCACATCGTGCCACTGCCAGAATGCATTTCCAGGCGCCACAGGGTGCATCGAGTCCCACGCATACGATACTCACTCGTACGATCTGATGGATGAGACCTGATGAGAGTGGACAACTCATGGGACTTGATAATCGATCAGTTTCTATCTCTTGTTGAACTTGGCATCAGCACATATTCGAGTAATCCGTAGACTTGAGTTTATGATTGGGATATATTGGGACTCCAGCAGCCACTCCCACTCCGACTCGCTGTTCTACTACTTACTGGTACTACGAATACTAGAAACACACTCCTGGAATATCTCTTTTGTCCTATGATGATTCGCCGGTATTCAACCCACCGCCATGGTTTACTCTTCCCGAGAGGATACTCGTGACTCACCTAGGTGGAGGTCCTACTTCGCTACGAGTCAAATGAAGCCACCAAGGTTAGGATGTTGACGGTACTCAGTCTGTATCGACAGGGCCAAACCGCTCCAAATCGAACGATCTACCTATGTTCAAGAAGATCTGGTTAAAGCTGCAAGGCCACCTCCTCGCCGAGGAACACAGATTTGGATTGAGGTACGTATTGGTTATAATCTTTGACATTTCTTGGTCACTACGGAAGCGTTGCGGTTCCGTATGTGAATTACTACAAGTAGAGAGGATACCAACCTAGGCCCGAATGCGTGGGCCCCTCGGCCTAGCAACGGGGACCTAAACTCGAGTACGGATTACGGAGTAGGTACCCACTCGCACTCGTTTTCCATTGCACTGAGAATCCCGCAAGCACATGGCCGGCTCGATGTGACATCGTCTTTTAAACACTGGTTCCACCTCACAAACCAACGTCGCCGACGATTCGACGTTTATGGGGTATTTTTTGACGCCTCTACACTACGAAAAAACACCGGCGCCGGCACTGGTTTTAAGGCCGATTCAAGGGCGATCGTAACCCTTCCGATCTTTAAAACTGAGGACTGTCATAAGGAGTGTTCCGGGTTCCAAACCGCGGATGGATCGGTTCTCCAGCCGGTCCTGGGCTCTAATAGAGCTGCGGATCATGAGAACGTTGCGAACGCCCGACCCCTCCCAGATAAAGTCGATATTATCGCCGGTACGCAATATCGTCCCCGATGGTAGCTTCACCAGGCTATCGGGAACAGGAATGCTCCAGCACGTCGGGCTCGGCCTCGGGTCCAACTATTCTTAGCTCATGGCCGGGTTGACAGGGAAAGCGCGGTTCCAACGGGCTTGTGTTGGAATGTGAAGAACATTGAAGCGCTTTGAGGAATGATAGTCATCACTACACACGGACGGATTGTACGGACCTCGATATGCTTTTGTTCTGTATATATAGAGCCGTGTGCTCTATTTATACCTGCAAGTATGTAACTGTCCCTATGTATATGCAGGTATTCCGTATACGCTATGGAATTCCTAGCACTGAATTGATGCGCGACCATGATGCCGGTATGCGCCGCGCCAGGACTAGCCCGGTAGTGGTACCTACACTACGTGATTACGGCCAAATGGAGGCGTTTTTGGGGCGCTTTTGGCGCCTCGGAATCTTTTTTTACCGCAGGCTACCTGGCGTCGTAAGAGTCAAGAGGTCATAGAGTAGTTCGCCTTCACTTTTCGGCAATTGACCGGTCTACCTTTGCCGTCATTTGTTGATTCGCTTTCGCTTTGTTTACATACCTTCATTTGCTCATATCTACCTACCTTATCATCCCTCGCCATGGCCAGCAACTCTCTCCGCCGCGTTCCCTCGTCCGGCTCCGTCGACGTCGGATATCCGGCTGGCCATCTCGGCCATCTGACCGAACCCGAGGCGCAAGCACTGGTCGACTTTAAAGCTCTTTTACAGGAGAAGGGTGTCTATCAGCCAGGTTCCCCGCCGTCCCACGACGATCCCACGCTGCTGTTCGTCTTGCTCACCAATCAATCGCCTTGCCGATGACCTTTACTGACTTGGTGAGCGCAAACCAGCCGTTACCTGCGCGCCCGAAAATGGGTGCCCCAGGACGCATACGTGCAGTTCTCGGAGACCGAGAAGTTCCGCGGCGCCAACGAGATCGAGACGCTGTATGAAACCATCGACATCGAGTCGTACGAAGCATCGAGAAAACTGGTACGCTCGCGCGTTTGCGTTCGAGACACCCGCTACCAGACTCATATCGCTCACAAATAATGTTCCGTGTAGTACCCGCGTTTCACTGGACGACGAGACAAGCGGTACGTTCTTCTGCGGTCGACTTGATACCTACCTGTTCTTTAGATAGAGTCGTTGTACTGACAAGCCTCGGTTGTGTTTGCCATGTAACAGAGGCATACCCATCTATGTCTACCAGATAAGACATCTCGACTCCAAAGCCGTCTCCGACTACGAGAAATCGACCGAAACGACGTTCAGCAAGGCCAAGACGGATGGGAAGACAGCGCCCAAGCTGCTGCGGCTGTTTGCCCTGTACGAGAACCTGACCAGATTTGTCCAGCCGCTGTCGACCGAATGCGTCGATCGCACGACTCCGCAAACGCCAATCACGCTCAGCACCAACATCGTCGACATCTCGCAAGTCAGCTTGCGCATGTTTTGGAATCTGAAGGCGCACATGCAAGCGGCTAGTCAGCTCGCCACCGCGCATTATCCCGAAACACTAGACCGTGAGTTCTCGTTATCATGCCAGCGGAAGGGGGAGGTGGTGCTGACACGACGCGCTTCTTACTAGGAATCTTTATCATCGGAGCGCCTTACTTCTTCTCGACGGTCTGGGGCTGGATCAAGCGATGGTTCGACCCCGTTACGGTATCGAAGATATTCATCCTCGGCGAGCAAGACATGCTTCCTGTCTTGACGACATTCATGGACATCGAGAATATCCCGAAGAACTACGGTGGTAAGCTCGACTGGGGCTTCTTCGATGAGCCCTCCTATGATGCCGAGATCATGCGCCTGGCGAAGTGGGAGGACGGACACACGACTTTCCCGCCGGGTCCGTGCTACTGGAAACCCAGCGAGGATGGAACGCGGTTAGAATGCATCGCCGTCGGCAGCAAGGATGGCAAGGAGAGACGAGTGCGCGTTTGCACCATTCCCAAGGCCTTCCCGCCTACATCTGCCGCCGAACAAGTACCAGCCGCCACGAATGGCGAGGAAGAGAAGGCTATTGATGCGCCTGAACGTCCCAAAGATGACGTGACGAGCGCCGCCGATGCTGTTGCCAATCTCTCCGTTGATGACGCGCTCTCGGAGAAGATGACACCGGCTGCTGACGCGACCAACAATAACACGGAGACCCCTTAAAATCTGACGGGTAATAGATGAAGTGTTAAATTCTAGAGAAAGAATGAAAAGATCGCGGGATCTTTAGAATGGGATCTAAAAAAAGGGGGGTTGAGTATGCCGTTCAGAGAGAAGACACGACTGAGGCGGTTTTGGATTAAAATGAAGCATGAAGAAAATACCCGAGAGAGGAGGAAAACGGCGATAGAGCACTGCCATTTATGGATGGCGCTGCATCTCTTCTTGTCCCGTCTGTGGACGTAATCACATGTTAGAAGCGGTATCACATGGCGCTAGACGACGAGGTGTCTACGAAATAGTTGTTTGTTGAACGACATCGAACGTCGAGTTTTGGTCTCCTTTTTTTGTTTAGTTCTTACAGAAGACGCAAAGCAAGCATACAATGTGATTCTATTTCATCATTTTCACTGATAGCGTTAACTCTTGTCTCCGGATCGATCTCCATGAACTGACAGGCTCTGCAAGTATATCGTCTCATTCTATATCTCTTTCTTTCCTCTTCCTTTCTATTGTCTTCGGGTATTAAGTCATAACTCATAACATCTACATCCCCCCTTTTCTTCACGCAACCCCCCTCCGCCTCCTCCACTCCCGAATCCCATTCTCAATCTCCACCCACGTCACCCCATTCCTGACCAACCACATCGTGACCCCCAACGTCTCGGTATCCCGATTCCGACTCTCGTCGTCGAAAAACAACATCTCCGTATACGGAATCCCCGTCCTCTTATGCAGCGCCTCGAAATGCCGTATCTTCGACGACGGATAGATCTCCAACCCGGCATCAAAGCAATCAATCGCCTTCCGCATGCGTCCGCCGTTGCCGTCTTCCGCGTCGACTCGTTCCGGCACGTGCAGAAATTTCAACATTTCCCGCCCGAGTTCGGGCGCGCAGGTGCGGCTCGCGACGCCGAGTTTTATGTTCGACTGGGACAGGGCGGGGAGGATGTGTGGGATCTCGCGGTAGAAGGCGAAGGATTCGCCTGTTTTGTCGGTGCAGGCGGTGTGTGTGGCTGAGGGCCGGATGGGCGGGTTCACGTGCGTGTCGACCCAGAAGGGCCAGAGGGTGTAGTCGAGGTCGAAGATGATGGCGCGCGGGAGGGGGAGGGTGTCTGTGAGGAGGGGGGCTTGGGGGGGCATTGCGGCGCCCCCCCGGTTCCGGGGGGGGGGAGGGAGGATTGTTTGGAGAGTTTGCGGACCATTTTGTGTTGTTTTTCTTTTCTTCTCTTGTCCCCTTGGTTACGTTTGTGTGTTTAATGTATGTCTATCTTGTTTAGGCTTGGTGTTTTCCGTATGTAGAGAGAGTTGGAGGGGAAGAATTGAATATCTGGGGTTTGGGCGTTGCGTCGCGCATGCGGGGCAGGCAGCTTTGCGCGACTCGCGATCCCTAATTTAGGTGTTGTGCTTCGACCGGACTGGAGGATCGACGGTGTGGGACATAGTGCGCCAGTCCCAATCTGAACCAGGCCGGCCGGAAACGCGGTTCCTGGATGTGTGGGAGATGGACGGCGACGTGCAGGAGTTCACGGTTGAGTGATACCTAATACGATCACATGTGAAGATCAATACGAATACGGCGAGATCATGCGAATGTTCCGGAATATTTGATGAATTATTTCTTTTTATTTTCTTTTTTCTGTTGTACGGATTAATACGCGTACATGCTCCGTCCATGACTTACATGCATCATGTATGCTGCTCGATCTGGGGAATGGATATGGGGAATGGGATATAAACATAATAACATCGATATTATTGCTTACATCTTTCCAACAATTACGGAATACTAATCAACGATCTCGATGAACACACGGGGATCAACATGACTTACACGGCATAGATCCGGGTCCGATGCTACCTACCGTAAGCCGGGATCGCGATGCCGAATGCAGTCATTCACAAGCCCGGTTTGAGATCTGATCTCGTCAGCGCAAGAATCTGCCATTGGCCATATGTAACCAGTCCCTCACTTACGACTTGATAGAAACACACTCCGGTACATTCAAAGTACTCCCGGTTGTCACATGTCCAAGCTTAAGACTTGGCATCATCGAGACGGAATTCCTACCGTGCCTCACGAAGATGGAATTCATTCCGTTCCTGTGGCGGGTGGAACTTTTGAGAAAGTCGACTCGACTGCTGCTGCCAAGATGTCCTTATTTCTTACGAGTACCTCGGGAGCTGAACCTGCCGAGGTATGAAAGCGGTATCCGTGGTGTACTCGTAGTGTAGAGCTGATGCCTGACGTGGCACGTCATCGTCGTCACTCTCGACGAGAAGAGGGAATCCGATTCCACATTGGCATCGACAGCATCATCAAATTCCGTATCCAAACCGGAATTGACGTCTTGCTTCCACCAATTTGCCTGTATCGTTTCCGAAAAGGACCCTGCTTTACCACGAGTACCTCATGCCTATTCCGTATAAGGCTCGTCGAAAAGTCGAAAAGTGTCTAGCTAGGACTCAGGAGCTGCCTTAATTCCGAGATGATCGATTCCGGTGGGGCTTGAAGAGAATTCCAACCCATGACAGTCCCTTTGACCCTAGGGCGAGAGGGAATTTGAAGCTAGATTCCGTAGTCGAGTTGGGAGTATTCCGTAACAGGTTCTTTCTTTCGATAGGTATACTCGTAGACATACTCGCCCGGTCTAATATCGACACAGACTCTCAGGTGGGGTCCCGACCCTCGAGCCTGGGTCTTAGAATCACAAATTGGTCACTAAAGTCGCAAATTTCGTGGGTACAAAAAATTGGGTGATGTTGTCGGCAAATCAAATGTAACACCGAAAATTGCAAATATTGTTTATAACGTTGACGTAGAGTGCCTGCTACTTGCATGTGGAAGTAGCGATGATTCCAGCACACTAGTAAATGTTGTAATTCGCTAATTATCAAGATACAATTCGTTTTTATGATAAACGATGGAAAATGACATTATCAGAGTGTTTGGTGTACTTGGCATGTAGATAAACAATATAATGTTTTAAGATGGAGTACTTCTAGCGTCTCTCTTGTTCTATGGGGTGCGAAGTACCTTGAATTTGCGACTTTTAGGTAGTGACCAATTTGTGATTCTAAGACCCAGGCTCGAGGGTCGGGACCCCACCTGAGAGTCTGTGTCGATATTAGACCGGGCGAGTACCTACTCGGCGAGACATGACTTGACATGACTGAGGTCAACTTCATGCATAGTCGATGTGGTATGTATGGTAGTGACTCGTACTTCGTATCGTATATTCGTCCGGACGGAGGCTTTCCGCTCCAAAGAAGATCCATGCCCGTTCGAAAAGAAACAGCTGCGCATGCATGATGAACAGGGAGCAAAACGTGCGTGCATAGCAGTCGAATGCGTGCTCTAAACCCACTGCAGTAGGTAGGTAATGCGCACGAAGGAGGACGGAATCGTTCACCAGTACCCATCCAGCATCCCGTAGGAGGTCCATACGAGTAGGTAGGTACATGAATCCGTACGAGTAGGTACCTATGTTCGATCCGAGTACAAGTTGCGAGCTGAGCTAGAAAAGTTGGGACTCGGATGGAACCCTGCTGGACCCTGAGAATCCTTTTAGGGCCCTAAAAGTGTCTGCCGGGGGGTCCGGGGACCAACAGCGTGGGGTGTTCAGGGTCAGTTGGTCCCCGGTTGACCCCAGTTGGTCGCAGTTGGTTGCAGTTGCGTCGCAGCTGGGTTAACTGCACATGCGCTACTCGTAGAGCTGCTGCTGCTGCTGCTGCTGCTGCTGAGCCTGCTGCGACGAGCAGAGTCGCCTCGGTGAGTTACGGTTTCCTTCGCTGGCCTTCTGTGCTAGTAAGCCCTAAAGCTTGCGTGCTAACCCAGACGCGCTAGGTTCGGGGGGAATAGCCCAGCTGGACGACTCTGATCTTCACTCCGATTACTTACTCGTAATCGTGAGGTCTGATAAACAGCTGGTGTAGGTGCCGTACCGGTACCTTTCCTCGAATTTATTTGATGTCTCTTCTTTTCTTTCCAATTCGAATGCTCAAGAATATAATCAAAAACATTTCTGTCTCGACATTTCTTCGTGATTTAGGTATATCGTCGTTGACTACCAAGTTGGTTGCCTGACTCGACAGGTCGCATCGATTCGCCCATCTGCTGTCGCCTGATCGCAAATCGGCCGGGGATCAACTATAGGGTAACATTTCTTTCGCCCGAGATGCATTTCCTCCGATTCGATGGTCACGTTGATATCTATCGCCAAGTTTAACGAAAACCCGGCTTTCTCTCAGTGTGATATTCCATTGTGACTAAACAATAGTCGCGATTACGGATGACATGACTGAGCGTGTTTCTGAGAGGGAAACATGCAGTGTTGACGTCGCCTTGCCGACTTATTGGCAAATAGTTTGGAGCACCTTGCCTGTAACGCGTCAACGCTTGCCTGCTGTTCGTTGCAGACAGTCGGACTCCTCCACATCCCGATGCCGACCTTTATTCAGCGCCACGTGTCTGACTGGCCGGAGCCTGTTGAACCTTCTTCAGGGGGTCAGAATAGGGCAGGTCAGGTGGTTACAGTGAGGAGAAAGGAGGCACTCACTCACTCGCTCCTTGAAACTGGAGGCAGTTTCTTTGGATTTTCTCTTTTTTATTTATTTCAAGCATTCCTAGTCTTATAGCGAAAATACTATTATCCCAACGACTTCTTTTTCCATCAATCGCATTTGAGCAATTGCGTGAAAATAATTGAGTGACTTCAAGAAGAGAAAATAAGAAAAAAAAAGGAGAGAAACACCACAATGGCATCCAAGATCCAGCTCACGCGCTTAGCACACATCTACTACAAATACCCCGACCTCGCGAAAGCATCCCAATTCCTCCAGGACTTCGGCTTTACCGAGGCCAAGCGCATCGGCGACGAAAATGCTCCCGAGAAGATCTACTTCCGCGGCTACGGCACCGAGCCCTGGGTCCTCTGCGCCGTCAAGGGCGACGAGGCCGAGTTCCGCGGCGGCGCCTTCGTTGTCGAGTCCGAGGCCGATCTGAAGCTCGCTGCCGAGACATTGCCGGATGCCTCGGGTATTTACGAATTAGCTGATGCCCCTGGCGGCGGAAAGTGTGTCACATTCAAGGATCCTGTTGATGGGTTCCCGTTCCACCTTGTCTACGGACAGACGAGCGTTGAGGCACTTCCGATGGCTTTTGTGCGGAACCCGGTCAATTACGTACGTCATGTCTTGTCCTCCCTCAATCCCCCTTTTCCAATAGAAAGATGATGTTTTGTCCGGACGACTTGGCCGGGAGACATCACAATCATGCTAATGAAGACGTTGCGTAAAGCCGACAGAGAAGAACCGACCGGCCAACAGATTCCAGCGCTTCGAGAAGCGTCCCGCGCCCGTCCATAAACTGGGCCACTTCGGCGTGAAGTCGACCAACTTTGCGAAAGCGTACGAGTTCTACTGCAAGCATTTCAACTTCATCGCGAGTGATGTAAGTCGCCTTACCTCTCCCCCTATAAAGGTAGCACACGACTCATTAGATGCAACAGCTCGTACACGACGCCGAGAACGTCGATGAACTCGCCTTCCTGCGTCTCGATAGGGGAGGCGAGCAGGTCGATCACCACTCCTTTTTCCTCGCTCATGCTCCCTCCTTTGGGATCCACCATTCGTCGTATGAGACGTATGACTTTGACACACAGGTCCTGGGACATGACTGGTTGCGCGAAAAGGGGTATGAGAACTGCTGGGGTGTCGGACGCCATGTTTTGGGGAGTCAGATCTTCGACTACTGGTAAGATAAACACGGTCTGTTTGTTGAACTGATAAGTGACTTACATTGGGATTAATAGGTTCGACCCTAGTCGCTTCATCCTGGAGCACTACGTCGACGGTGACCTGTTGACTGCCGATGAGCCGACGCATCACTCACAGTCTGGGCCTGGAAGTTTGCATGTATGGGGTAAGTCAACATCCCATCGATCGAATATCAAAACAATAGGAGATGGCTAACGTGATCATAGGCCCCGATGTTCCACTTGCTTTCTTGAAATAAACAACTCAATGCGTTAATGACCGTATACGTCTGATGGACTCCTCCGAACATATAATAGCTGGGCGCGTTATCTTCATTCTTGTTCTCTTTGGGGTCATGATCTGGGATGAAGGGAAATCTTGGTTGGTTGATGAATTCTGCGTCTCTTATTACGTACACATTAATATATTTCTTAATACAGAATACAGGTCTGTTCATGCATCACCGTGAGCGACGTCGATGCTCTCTTCTGCCCGGAACAGAGACAGGATATCCAGGGTGACTCTCTTGGGTAAAATCGATTCCGACTTATTAAATGCGTCCCCCGCCTTAACCAATAAAGGGGTACGGGGTCCCTGATGATAGAAGCTAGGTAGGTAGGTATTATCATTAAAGATGGGTGAAGAGGTTTTATCTAAAGTTGTTGAAGGCTACCACCCGGATTTGCTCACCCATTCATGTTGTTTCTCTCGAGTGGACGACCTGGGCCAGGGGCTCTGCAGACGAGTCATTCGCTGCGACTGTTGGGCAACCTCATCCTGAGTCCGGCATGCATGGTTGTTCGAACTGGGATCTGACCACTAAGTTCGCGTTTCCACTACTGCTCGGACGACGGCTGGGTCATGGTGTTCTTTTTTAGAACACAGTCGGCATAAGATATGACTGCGGCAAGCCGCTCGGATGTCGTTATCTCCTGGTCCCTTAGGTAGGAAACAACAGACATAGGAGCCGATATATGGCCCTGAACCCTTATTATGCATGTCCCGAGAGAACCTAGTATGGGTGAGCTAATGGTCGGAGTCAGTGACTCGGACCATGGAAACTGTGAACAACGATATATAAATACCTTGTTCAAGTCATGATGTTGGTTTTCAGATGAGTGAGCCGTGATATGATGGTGCGATAGCTATGGCTATCAAATTGTTGGATTCATCCCTTTTTGAATCTGCACATGATTCGCATTATCCCTACACACTTACACAAACCTGCCTCTCATTACTAGTCGGCGCCAGACGACCTCTTCATCCTCGCCTTGATTGGCGGCGGGTTTAGTGGGCGCCGGCTCGATGGGGTCCGGATTAGCACAGAGTTCGATGAAATCTTCTGCGTTTTCGCCCGGGACGAAGCCGAGGTTGAGCAGAGTGTCTCTTGGAACCGGATCAAGCCTAGGTAGTTGCGAGTTAGTCGGGAAGCGACGCGTCATACGGGGAACGACCCAACAGGCCGTCAATCTACCTACCATCGAGAATGATAGGCGGCCTCGAGATCATTCATGTCGGCCTTCGTCGCAGTGCTATTACTCCGGTCATCCCCTTGGTAGGATGCCTGGGGTACATTTGGTAGAGAGGTGGAGCTAAAATCGCCCAGATTCGCGGGAGGGGGGACTTCGGGTACATGAGGGTGAAATTCATTGACCGAGCTGGTCGATCGGAGGCCAGTGCTCGGGATAGATGGCGTACTCTGCAGAGCCGGAGTGGTCTGAAGCGGTGGGGAACCTTGAAAACCGGGTTCACCAAAGGGTTGGCGTTGGTCATGTGACGGCTCGAACGCACGTCTTCGGATATCTTCACTCTGGGCGTAGATCTCACTGGGGTTTTGGGGCGCACCGTGAGGGTTGACGGTGAGAGAATTCGCCGCAGAACTCGTGGACACGCTCCGTTCATGCGGGTAGGCTTGTATTGGTATAGCGCATGACGGTCTGGAGGCATTACTGGGTTGTCTCAATATATCGTGACGCGCGTGCTCGAAGCGCGACAGGAGCGGCATCTCCTGGTCTAACGGCGGCAAGTTTAGATCGGGCGTCTCTCCATTTTGCAAAAATCGACCAATCCGACTCTCGTTAAACTTATTGACGAGCTCTGTCTGGTTGTCGTTGTTGCGATAGTAGTCCAGGTTGGTGATGCCCGTATCACCGTAGGTGCCAGCACGAAGCACCTGCAAGACGACGTCCTCGACATCGGGCCGAGACTGCAGCACGATGGCCCATAGGCGCTCGCCGTTCTGGCCGGTATAGCCACTGCGCGGCCCCCGTTTACGGACGGGCCGGTTATAGGTACAGTCAGTGCCAGCACGCACACACACGCTGCACTTAGGGACGGCGTTGTCGCAAGGCTGGTGCTGGGAATTGCAGCGGTCGCAGGCACGGCTCGCCTTGCGCTTCTTCATGGCCCGCCTGCCCTCGTCGCTCTCGTCATCACTCATGGCCGCTGCAGCAGGGTGAGGTGCCGGGGGCCCTCACTCTGCCGCCGGGTTGCCGGGTTACGGGGCGACGACCGTTTGCCACTGGCCGCCGGAAAAGCCCGGTAAATAATCCGCAGACTGGGAGGAATGCAAGAGGCCACGGGGGCAGCAGCCGAATGCGGGATGGTGTCAAAGGATCAGATCCGACTTGGGCAGAGAGTACGAGTACTACCTAGCAGGAGAAGGACGAGGGCTTAGGTAAAGAGGAGGGAAGGACAGAACATTGGCCTTGGCCTGGCCTCGAACAAAGCGAACAAAGAGCCACTGGTCGAGCGCTGGTTGAGCGTGAGCGGCAGGACTCAAGACTCAAGCTCACTGGTGACTCTCGAGAAGTGGGTAAGTCTTGGGCAAGTCTCAAATCGGCGTTAAACAAAGGCAAGCTACCGAGAAAAACTACCTACCGATAAGTACTCCGTACTGGCAACACAATGCTGCTGGAACGTTCCTTGGACGCTCCTGGGGACTTTTATGGACGTGCAAATTGCAACCCACGTAAGACGGTAAGGCCGACGTTCTTTACTGTATTAGCGACTCGCTCGAAGGAGGGTCAACCGCAGCATGTCGCCGACCTAATCTCTACTGATCGACTTACCGAATACATTACTTTACCTGTATGAGACCCCCGACGCGCTTCGAAGTTCGTACTCGTACATAATTTAAGCCACGTGCGAGAAACAAACACGTACGGGCGTGGCAGCTGTTAGACGGTACTGTACGGATACAATACAAATCTGAGGTAGTGTGTTGGTAGTGTCGTGCACAGGGCTAAGATGAAGTTCCAGACGGGAAAGATATCTTCGCTGTGGCTGCCCGGCGCGCGTGCTACGAGCGGGCTAGGGGAGCGATGGGGCTGTGGGACGGTGGAAACGGTGGAACTGTGGCTGGGACCGTGTTACGTAACGCGCTGCGTGTCTCCTTACCTCAGCAGAGTGTCGCGTAGGCTCTCCGGCGAATTAATCCTCCTATCGCCCTCACTATCGCCGAAGCCCCTCTTTGGGGCTCGCCAGCTCTCACTTATAACTGCCTACGGCCTACCCGGACGTCCATGGAGGCACCAGGTCATGTACGAGTAGCTGACTAGGTATTACTCGCCTTCTCACCGGTAGATGCCCGTACTCGTAGATGTACTGATTTCATAGAGGGCCCTGCTCACACGCCTCTCGATCTCGTTTCATGTCACCTGGCAGCTTGAAGCGACGGCTTGGCTGGGGTGACCGTGCCATTGTGCTGTCATCGCCCTCTCCTCAAAGACGCGGCGCAAACACCATTCGCCCAAGCCCGTGGCGGTCTTACACGGCAATGGGATTTAATTCCTCCATACCGTAGACCAAAAGGACGGGGGATCATCCCGCCGGCAAAACGCTCCGGCTACTTTCATCATTACTACTACTACTTACCAGTCATTCATGCTCTGATATATGTCGGCTCACGCCGTTGGGGGGTTTCCCACTCATCAGCTGGAATACAATATTGTTGTTTGTTTAGTCCGCATTGGCTTGATCTAAGAGGTCATAGCCATAGCAGCATTTTGGCGCGCTCAACGATCTTCTTTCACCCATTTGTTGCTCCAGACCAAGTTCGCCATGAAAGACATTCAGTATGGCATAGGCGATTCCGATTCCCTCGTCGCCTCCGCCAAGGCGAACTCGAGGCTGTTCCCCTCAGATGCCTCTATCGTCTTGGTCGGTTGTCGCGGTGCAGGGAAGAAGACACTAGGCTTCATCGCTGCCAAATACCTAGGTCGCCGGCTTCTCACCGAGGATCCGCTCTTTGAGAATGCCACCGGCTGCAACAGGGCGGCCTTCTTTCAGAAGTATGGCCGCGAGACATTAAATCACCAAATCGCCGTCGTGCTAGCGCAAACACTCGAGGCAAACCGGTATAACTGTGTCATCGAATGCAGTACGACACCCCTGACTCAGGAGACTCGGGCGGTCCTGTCCGCCTACGCTCAGACAAATCCAGTGATCTACATCCATCGCGACAAAGAGGACTTGTATAGGCTTCTACGACTTCCAGTTACTGATGCTGAGCGATTGTTGATGAGTGATCACAAGCACAGAGAGTTCTGCAACTTCGAGCACTTCAACCTCCTGGACACCAGCCCCGATGGTCAAGTCGATGGCGAAGACCCGCCGCTTCGTTCTGCTTCTGTCCACTCGGCTAGGTTGATATATGCGAAGCAGGAGTTCATCAACTTTCTTGATCACATCTTCGGCCAGACTCATACACGGTCATGGCTGCAGAATCCTTTTTCAGTCAAGGCAATCCCCCCAGAGCATCGGTCATTCACGTTCGTACTGAACTTACGGCTCTCGGCTTTGCTTGATATGGATAAAGATCTTGCGCAGCTAGAGGCCCCAGCTGAAGCGGTGGAGTTCATTATAGACACATGGCCAAATAATATGTTTGACTTGATAGCGACTCAGGTCGCCCTCATTCGACGGAAACTTGACATCCCCATAATCTACTACGTGGAAGAAAACCCCCGAGAAGAACGCCGAAGGCCATTAGATGAGCGAGATGCCACGGATTATGAGCTGATGATGCACGGTCTGCGTCTCGGCGTTGACTACCTCAGTCTTGATCTGGAGAGAAGCGAAGCTCTCGTCTACAAGATCCTGTCTATGCGTGGTCGGACGAAAATCATTGGTAATTACGTATTGAGAGGAGTAGGCAATCCACAGTGGGACGACGATATCTATCTACGGCGTTATGTCCACGCTCAGAGACTGGGTTGCCATATTGCTCGATTTGCCAGATTCTGTATGGGGGACAGAGACGACGAGCGACGAAAGATATTCATCGAGAGCATTGAGGCTCTCCCAGAACCCAAACCTCACATCATCGCTTACGACTATTCGGTGTTTGGGATGGTAACTGCATTGCAGGGCATGTGCATGAACCCTACCGGCCATGAACTTTTGAAATCTGGACGAGAGCCGATGGTTGGTGTTAGCACAGCTCGCGGGACGATTCGGACTCTGTTCCGTAAGGGGTTGCTGGAACCGCTCAACTTCTACGTTTTGGGCGCAAACGTGTACTATTCGGCTTCACCACACATGCACAGGGCTGCCTTTGAACACTACATGATGCCACACACCTTTGAAGCGAAGCGGTGCACAACGATAGAAGATATCAATCGACTTCGACAAGACCCCAACTTCGGAGGTGCCTCGCTTGCTGCACCCTTCAAAGTCGCCATCATGGATCATCTTGACCATGTCAGTTTCCACGCCACGGCCATCGGTGCAGTAAACACTCTGTTACCATTGCGTGGAGGGGGCTCGTCGATCTTCGAGCATGCCAACGCAAGGAATCGCGCCGGGTACACTAACTCGTTCTACGGCGACAATACTGATTGGAACGCTATTGTCACTTGCCTACGCCGCGCTATCAGTCCTCGAAACTCGATCCAACCCTCGCGGACCGCCGGACTTATCATCGGTGCTGGTGGCATGGCACGCGCTGCCATCTACGCATTGATCAAGCTCGGTTGCCGGAACATATTCATACACAACCGCACTAAATCGAGGGCATATGATGTTGCGGCACATTTCAATAGATACGCCAGAGAGCATGAGCTCGTCCGGCGACAGACCGACCAAATATGTTACGTTATAGAAAACGCAAACGATCCTTGGCCGGAGGGATATCAGCAACCAACCATCATTCTATCATGCATTCCTTCTCTCGGCATCGACGATGAGCCTGCCGTGGATTTCAGAATGCCATCTCAGTGGCTACGGAGTCCTACCGGAGGTGTAGTAATAGAGGTAAGTCTGTCTGATCCTGATGTCGAGTGAATTCAACTGAAAGTGATGAAATCCAGCTCGCGTACGAACCTCTCATCACGCCTCTCATTATCCAGATACGGAAGATGCGTGAGGACGGAAATACCTTATGGGTCCTGATTGACGGACTCGAGGTAGTATGCGAAATGGCCATGGAAGCCTTTGAGCTATATACGGGCCGGAACGCACCGCGGAGGCTCATGAGGAAAGTCTGCGACGAGGCATGGAATAGTCAATGTGCCCCTTTCCAGCCTCGAAGTTCGGGATGATCCCCATTGTCGCTGCACACATCATGCATCGAGCATGTCTGGAAATGAGAGACTCTGGTCATCACGATCCAGCAACGTATGGATAATGAAACATGATGGTTCGAAAAAGTACGCCTGTTTATAGCATTCATCGGCACGGAACATGCCACCCTCACCACTATCACGATACCGGACGAGAGGATACGGATTGGATTAAGCCTATTAGGTTTTGGGGACGGAGAAGGATACCCGTGCGACTTAACATATTGGAGGAATTGTCACATCAGGAGCATCAGGGGATACTCATTTATGGAGGTTAGATGCCTCGTCACTCGCGATAAGAATAGGGGCCGTTTTAGATACCAGAATCAATTCAAGAAAAAGTGAAATATTCAACCTATCATGAGGTGCTGTCAAAGCTTGAGGTCGTGACGTCCCAATGTCTCATATTCAGCTAGTTCCGTAGCTCGCTTTCCTAAGGAGGAGGAGGTTGTCTCAGATGCTCCTTGCGTTGTAGAAATTCGGCCCTCGGATGCCCGTCCTATTGGTCTTCGACGGTGACTTGGCATGTAGACTTGATCTTGACTATGAGACACACAGAGGAGTATGCCAATGACCTTGCACCCGACTTGAACTACCGAGCTGTCAGCTGCAGCAGATCGTTGTTGATCATGTAGGTAGATGAGACACCCGTCACCATCCATCATGCCGATCCTGACCTGCTTGATTTGACAGCCAAATGTAGTCGAATTATGCAGATCCAGTTGATTGTATCGTCGCCAATACAGATAGCACACCTGAAGACAGGCTGTACTGGATAGGTCGAGATGGTTTTCACGAAGTCGTGACGATACAGGCAGTCAGTCATACATACCTAGGCAAGTGGTTAATGGTTAATGGCGATATTGTTTAAAGACAAACAATAGCAAATAAAAGCTGAGAAAGGGGTTGATGAATAGAGATTCCTCAACATAAGTATACTATCCTCATGAAACTTTCCCTCTCTCCTTGTGGTTCGAGCCATTCTTGCTCTTCATCTTGTCATCGTTAGGTATCAGACTCTTACACCTACCGAACTCGCAAGTAACCCATAAATCCTCAATATAAAAAAACAGCGTGGAGTGTCCAGTAACTCATTGAGCATCTAGCCATAACCTACTCCCCCAAATCGCGCACTCGTCCACAGTCGCAGGATGAACTCTGGCTCCAGCTCGAGCATGATGGACATCGCAGACACGTAAACACCCACTGGTCAAAGGTTAGCAACTAGAGTCTCTCAGGCTTCCTAGCAGACATGCATTGAAATCGTTGAATTCCATTGCTCCGCATGGAATCTCCCCCTTGCACTTGAAAACAGGATGGCGTTCACCGTCCTCTCCTGTTCAAATTGCCCTGATACCTAAGGATTCCGGTGCGAAGGTCGGCTGGGCTCACTCCTTCATGAAAACCTACCTAGGTACCTTCTCAAACCAGCAGCATCCTCACGCCCTACCACCCCAGGACCTCCGGACCATCACGCCCGATTCCGGCGTCCGACATTCACCGCGGTACCGCAGAACCAGACTGCACCCCGACAGCGCCCCAAGATCTCCGTCGCGCGGATCGAATCAGACCGTGCACCGCACCTCAAAATCCTCAGATGCTGTACTCCATCGTCGTATAAAGCCCACCAGCGCGATGAGATCAGGTAACCCTTCCCAACACGCTGATAATTCCACGCGTTTTCCCTACCTACCCTCTGCCCCTTCCTGATATTCCAACTGTCCTGTGATGGAGACATTGGACCAGGGCCCGGTAGTATCAATTCGCACCTACCTGACTCTGATATCTTACCCAGACACGAGAAACCCGAAGTGACGGACGAAGAGATGCTCGATCCCGAATTCACAGCGTGAACCCGAAGCCAAATCGTGAGGCATGGCGTGCTATATGGATGGTATCCAAGTCTTGACATGAAGAAAGAACAACAGTCGTGAACACTTTGTCACCCTTTCCATGCACGTTCTCTCTTCCTGATAAAGCACCCAGAGGACTCCATCATGCGCCAATCTTCCAATGACTATCCTATAACCAAGTAAACATTCGTGAAGAACGAAACCACAAGAGTGAGACAGCCGGGAGTTAGCATACACTGAATCGCCTACCGACATCCACTACCATGTCAGTAAACCTAGCTGGCGTAATCCGTATAAGTCAGTCGGTAGCAGGTAGACTTCGGCAAGGTGCATATGTACAAACCAATTCATCTGGTCATCTCCGAATAACGATTCCATACATAACCAGACGAATCTCAACATACTACAATCATCTCATACGTGAATTCTTATTCCTAGAAATCAAAGGTTTGAATGTGAACGGAACAAGAACAAGAATCCGGGCTCGTTGTCTCTGGCTATCTCTCCATCCGACTCTGACCAATCTGGTGGCTACAAAACTACGCACGGGCCACATGCTATCCCACAAGGAGCATTCGTTGCGTTGCATTGTCAAATTGGTTGATGGATTGATTTCTCCTCTTTTTTGTCTCGAGGAGCTCCTCATTCTCATAGGTACCTAATCGTGGTCAAGACGCCGGTGGCATACAAGTGCAACAGTCTTGCGGTATTACACCTATTTGACAGCTATAACTATCCAGGGCCGTCTATTACTCTCTCCGCGAGGACAGCAACCTAAGAAGTCCCTAGCCGTAACCGTCGTTGAATCATCATGTCTGAAAAAGCGCCGACCCAGACCTGGAACGCGCCGAGCCATCCTTCTCCGACCAAACCGATTTCGTAAATTCGGGCCCGAGTTAGGCTCGACGCCGTCTTAACAGCTTCGCTGCTCAAGGTGGCTAGCAAAAACATTATGAGACATGGCCATGGCAACCATGAGCCGTGAGCGTCTGCAGTGATGCGACGATATTCTAATATGAAGCGTCTGTCTGCATTCGCCGATGCGACCGACAGCCAAAAAATAATAATAATAATAAAACAGCACACGCACATCCGGTGCGGTCATCATAGGACACCACCCAAGGTAAAAAGGGAAAGCATGTGAAAACGCCCCGCTAACCAAAACAGAAGACCCGACCGATCGGATCGTGGACCGTAAATGCAAGTGTAGCAGTGGATATGGGATAGGTGGGGATGACTCGAAGACTCGAGGTTGGCATGGACGATGAAGCGACGATACCATACGCATCGAGCCACCCAGTCTCGCCGACTGCCTACACGAGTTCGAAGCCTTCGTCCTCGATGATCGTTTCCTCTTCGGGCCGAGCCATCATCTTTCCGCGATGCACGTCCTTGAGAGCCTTCCGACCCTTTACAGCGTCGCCGTTGTAGTCCAATATCTCGTACTCCTTCTCGACGAACTTCTCCGTCTCCCTTGTGTTGGTCTTGACGAAGACGTCAAGCGACAGCGGCTTTCCTGGACTCTCCGTCTCATCGAAGCTGTACAGGATGTCGTCTGTTACGCTTTGCCTCCGCCGAGCGCAGGAAGAAGGGAGCAGCTCGTGCAGAGACCGAGACATATTGGAAGGGTCTTTCAACTCGACCAGGGCATTAGCCTTGTGCTGCAAGTGACCTCGGGGGAATCTGTAACCCCCGAAGTTGCCGATGCAGGGCTTGTTGACGTTGGGCGATCGAATGTGCTTCATGGTGTTGCTGTTTGCTTGTTAGTACAACGGATACATCCACGTTCAAGAGGGCACTCGACTCACCCTGGCACTCTCTGAGGTCGAATCTTGGCCTGTTGCTCCTCACTACCAGTCCAGTCGTGCCATCTGTACACGACACCGGGAGACGGCCGGTTGCCCCGTGCCCACTTGTGGGTGTGGTCCTTGGCGCGCTTGGAGTCGTAAGAGACGCTTCGCAAATCTCTGGCCTGTTCAGCAGCCATTGTGATTGTGGTAGTATTATGGTACAGGGTTCGACGGAGTTATGTGCAGTCAAACGGAGAGCAGTGCTCGAACAGGACGCGATGCAAGTCGAGCAAACGGTATGACGTATGATCGCCGGATTGCGTGGTATATAGGTTACAAAGATGGACGAGAAGACGATGAAAAGAAGAAGGATAAGATTATAAGTATAGAATGCTGGGAGAGCGAGCCTCTGCTGGAAGGGGAGGTCGGAAGAAAGCGGGAGATGGCACCAGGAGGGATCTGAATCACGCAAGCAGATGACGGATGGGGTTGAGAGGGATCTCAGATAAGAATGGGTGGACGATCTTGGCCGGTTGGCTGGTGACTGATAGCTGAATGCTGGTGGTGAAAGGGAGAAACGAGAAGCTGCTTTGCGTTGCGTGCTTTGTTTCCGTTTGTTTGAAAGGAGAGGGCAGGGGAGCTGGGAGATACAAGATGCAATGTCGAGTGAGTGACGCAAGTAAAGAGGAGGATTCCCTTTTAAGGACGGGAGGGAAGAGGAGACGGAAGATAAGAAGCAGGACGCAGTAGAGACGGACTACCGAGGAGGAGGGCAGGCAGGGTAGGGGTTGCGGTGTTAGTAGAGGACTGTCACTACGGGCCCTAGCATGGGAGCGATAGAACAGTCAGAGAGATAGCCTGAGATAGCCCGAGATAGGGTGTAAGTGCAAGTGTCAGTAACATGTAAGTCACTCAGTACCGACAAAGGGGCTTGTGGTTGCTTGCTTATCAGGCCGTGTGACTCAGATCGAAGGAGTCGGGAGGCTGTTCTCGGATTGAGAAGGCAGCTTGGAGGAACGTACCCGAGGACCAAAGCAGGCAGGCAGACTGTACGAGTAGACCGACTACGAGTACCTATCGCGATAAGCGAATGGCGATGCTCAGCACCGCGTGCACAGTGTGTTGCTGACTTATCGATAGCGAACGACGACTCCGGTCTAGTGCGAGGTACCTATTCGCTACTATAGGCAGGTAGGGGGTGCACTATGTAACTTAGGTAGCGTGCTAGTTCCTAGAGGGGTGGGTCTGTTTATAGGTGACGTCTTCCGCGTCCGGAATAGATTCTCGTACTGTATTCCGTATGAGCCATGTAGTGTATAGGAGGCGATTACTAAGGCAACTGGCGCGCTAAGAGACGAATAAACTCGGATGACTCTTACGAATGATAACGTATCAGGTAAGGGCAGGGGGTCTTTGATCTCATCTGGAAAGAGCAGACTGCAGACTGCAGACTGCAGACTGGAGACGGGGAGTGGGAGTTCCTAGCGTAATTGATTCGGCGGCATCTCTTTCCCCAGACTTCTGCGTGTGGCTCCTCCTCCGTGCACCGGCCTAGCAGCG
Source organism: Xylaria sp. L1 SY-2022 (assembly GCA_023079495.1). NCBI lineage: Eukaryota > Fungi > Ascomycota > Sordariomycetes > Xylariales > Xylariaceae > Xylaria > Xylaria sp. L1 SY-2022. Next base: position 3,050,937 of record JALIDW010000004.1, read on the forward strand.
AACACTACCGGTAGATTCCCTATCTCAAGCATCTTCTCCGTATCTACCTACTTTAATGGCCATCAGCCTGCCATGCTCTGCTCTGCCATGCCCTGCCACGCCTCAGCAGAACGGTATCCCCGGACTATGGCCCCCTATCTCAACTCACATACGGTGCAGTGCACTGTATGCAACGAAGACCATGTTATGCGGGACTAGCGCACGAGACATCTCGGCCATCCGTCCTTGTACACTCTATAGCCGATTCCTAGTGCAGAGTACGAACTCCGACGAGAGACGAGCGTTACGCGTTATGTACTCCGTAATGGTTATGGGCGCCTACGATTCCCTGCGTTCCCTGCGTTCTTTGCGCATAGCGGACGATCAGCCGTTGGAACTTGGACGCGATCCATCATGCGAATGTGATGGCCGATGGTGATGGCCAATAAGCGCCGAGAGAAGTAGGCTGTGGTGGCCTTGATGGACGCCTGTTGGTTCTCTCCATGACTCCTCCACGGGGTAAAGGAGGGAGGGAATGATATCAGGATTCCCGTTCAGCTGGCCCCGTCGACCACTTGACCGAAGGCAGAGCCGGGCGTCTACGGGATGATAATACAGGACGTATTAATCCGTTAGGTAAGGACTACTAACTGCTGCTTTACTTGCATACGAGTAGGTAGGTCAGGATCATTGTACAAGTATTGATGTGCCTTCACCAGGCATTGTTAGTCACCGACTGACCGGGTCTGGAGGATTACGAGTACATATTAGTAGGGATGATGGTGAGTGAATCATAATGAGTCCTTGTTATTCATCCATGCTGGAGTCGCTTCGGCTCGGCCTTAAACCTGAACGTGAAACTCGCGCTGCCATTCGTAGCCGGACCATGGCTTATTCCAGTTTCTAGAACAGATCGAAGCCGGTCCCAATGAATCATACCACGCTATTCCCTATCCATGGCCAAGCACAGTACTTTCACTTCCACTTCCCCTTCTTACGAGTACTTATCGCCCTATGATAACTTGCATGGCATCTGCAAGGGGCACTCCGATCGGATTCAATATCTACGAGTACCTACTCGTAAACACAATCTCGCTACCTACCTACCTACCAAGGTACTACATACTTACATCCACGACGACGCAGCACGCAGCACACTTACATGGACTATTTAATCTCCTACTGCACACCTATGTAGGTACGCAGACGAGATACAGATTGCGGTTGGCGATGATAATGTACGTCTGCTCTAGCCCGCCGACACTAATGCGCATGCCGACGAAGCGGGCTCGCAGAATGCCCGAGGAATACGGAACGCATACGAGTGCATATTTGGTACTTGGTAGCTTACTTGGAGCAGTACTAGTGCAGTTCGTCGTCGCCATGCCCATCTCCCGTGACCTCCGGCCCCGGACGTAGTATTTACACTAGGGGCACAGTCTCACGCCCTCACGCCCTCACGCCCTCACCCTCACTCACGCCCACAGGCTCACGGCTAGCCTTCAGCTCCAGCTCTAATCCGCACCTATTTTAGGTCGGTTCCGATTACCCCGGACAGACTATCTTCTAATTAATACGTAACGACAAGCCGTACGGGTTATCGGGCTGAAAGGACGCCCTGATACGGAATAGCGAGACTCGCTGAGAATCGAGACTCGAATTTCAGCCCCGTCTAATCGTTCAATCACGTTCACCGTTTGGCCCTCGTCTCTTCGCATTTGCCAATCTTCTCCCGTATATTTACGGAATACTACTAGCTCCAGTCTGCATTCCGTATAGCCGGTGCAGAACCTAGCGCTGAATCGGCGTATCGAGTGATCATGTGTGCCAGAACCGCGCACGATTGGCTCATGAACCGCATTGCGTGCCCATCTCGAAAATGACATCAGCATCAGCATCGGCATCAGCATCAGCAGTCCGTCCACGACCATCTGACCGTCTCGATAACGGTGATCCGTATTCCATCCGGCTTGATCAGATAAATCACGCGTCGTGCATCATGCGCAGGCTATGCGCCGCTCCTGCTGCGTGCACGTGCTGCCATGATGTGTTGCCACGATCCCATGAAGTCCGTCCACGCGCATACCATAATTCATTCCGTTGAAGCTGATCCATCACTCCGTATACTTATTCCGGAATCATCCCGTGCAAAATCACGCTGGTCACGGAATACCTATGTGATGTGATACTACGGGCATATCAACTTGGTGATGGCGGTTAGCTCAATGGTGCTCACGATCCTCCTGGCTCTGTCAACATACACGAAAACTAACCTTCGCGCCGGTGATCATCCACCATCATGGCAACATCTCGCCTTGCTTGGTTTCTTCACGACATGTAGCGCATTCTTCTCTTCGAAAACGAAAGGACTACCTATGCTGTCCAAAGTGGGACCAAGGGAGATGATGGTGACTGTACCCTCCCCCTTGCGTTTTGCCCCCATGCGGCATGAAGGCGTGTCTGTCAGGAGTGTCAAGAAACACAAAGAAAGCATGAAGAGGCAAGGCTTCAGATGGCTTTTTAAGGTGTAGGAAATACTATTCACTATGGAAAGAGAGAGTATGTGAGTAAATTCAACGTCTACCGAGGGGTAACCGCGGCACGAGAACCAGGCCGGCCTCCTTCTGTGACCTATCTAGATCTATCTAGACAGACGGCGGGAGTTTTCAACCCGTGTACCGCCGGCAAACAAAAGAAATGGTGAGGGAGTAGTCTATCTACATGGATGAGGCGCTTCCTTGTTGGCTCCCTTCCGGCCATCTGCCTATATCCAGACAGGTTCTGGCATCAATTGTGGTCCTGGGTCTCTTACAGGCACAGACGACGCACATTACTTCCATTTCTGAAGGACCATACCTCAGTTCTACCTGGGATAGACACCTGCTCAGAGACATTATAGGGAGAACCTGCGTGTTGGGAATTGCCCTCGTGCCAATCTTCCACTTGTATCCGTCGCGCAAGTGGAACAACATTGTGCTGACCCACGCTCTAGTGATGCATTCGCTTGCATCAACAGCGTCTTGTCAGTGTCATGGAAGTGCAGGATTCGGTGACCGGTTACCTGACTTTGCGCGGCTTCGAATGAAGCTCGCTCTGCGTCCGTCCTAGTAGACGATATGTTCCGCCGCCGCGGCCGGTTCCGGCAAGGTTTCCCGGTTCTTGTCTACTACGCCCCCGGGGGACTTGATGGGCCGTTATAATCAGTGCCGCGACTCGATCTTTGCGATGCAGGCGCAAAGCCGCACCTAGGATCCAAGGTGGCCGCGTCGCCTGTGGTAGGAAGCGGAGTCTCCGCGCCCTGTCCGCTCCTGGAGCAGGAGGCCTAACGTCTTTCGAGGCATGCGTAGCTCCCGCTTCGTTTTCTCCGGAAGGGAGAAAAGGGGGCTAAGTACATGTGCACGGGTCCCTGGGCACGGGCGATGTTTCTCATTGTGATTATGATGAATCTTCCCCATGTTCCCCCGACCTACCCGGTAGCTCCGGGGTAGTTCCGCCAACCTCACAACCCCTGGGGGCCGTCATAACATCTTGTGTTGTATATATAGAACCACAAGAGCGGCAGTGGCACGGTTACAGGTTGAGGTCCTGAGGAGACTAGAGGTGTACTCGAATCAGTCTCGGAATTCAACGCCGGCGCGTGGTCACTCGTGGATCGAACTCGTTCTCAAGCAGAGTGCCGTCAGCTCGGCCACTGAATTTGTCGTGCAAATTCGCCGCCAAAGAGGGTCTCCGACGCTACGGTTACAACGCTGTTGCCAAAACTAAGCACTTCATCATATATTATACCATGACTACAAGAGATCAGCTGGTTCTGATTCTACCAATCTTCCTATAGCTTCCGTCTTGTTGACGTGGCTGTCGTCGTCCTAAAGAAAAGGAAGCCTGTCAAGGAAGTTTCTTGCTGGTGGCTCTGCAGGCAGCCCATCACCGCCGTGTTATCAAGACAGAACTGGGCCTGACATCGTCTGAATACGTGGGTGTTGTGTGCGTCTTGTCGGCTGCTGTACTTGGCCCCGTCGCTTTGGCGTCGATTACCTGGCCCCGCGGCACCCAGCCGTACTCGTGGTGGGTGGCTTTCGTGCCTTCGTACCCCAGGATGCCCATCCTGCTGATCTCTCCATGATCCATCCGAGTATATAATCAGGTCTATTACCGGGACAGACTTCAACCATCCCTCATTTGCACCGCTGTTAGTTCATGTAGCGGCGGTTTCTCAATGTTGCTCTGAACAGACTCATTCTGGCATCAGCGGGCGGATGCACTTTTCAGTGAGCTGGTATGCTATCTCAAGCCTTGAAGACGACTCTGGTTGCCTCTGCCCGGGCAGGTGGTAACCACGGTGCAGATTGAGATAGACTTCGTCCCCTGGTTAGAATTCGATGGCTTTGTGACGTTGGCCGTAATGTATTTTCATTTTCGCCGCTGCCAGGTCCATCGCGTACTCGGCATCTCTTCGGATCTGCTCTCTAACGAATTTGATGTCCGACGTTTCGTCGGTGACACCAGCAGCCACATCCATGGCTTCCAGATATATATATATTTGGCGGCGAAGTCTTCAGCTGTCTTGGGGCCGTCTATACGAGCCAGGCTCCGATGGCCTGAGGTTCTCCCGTAATCAAAGTCCACCTCCCCGAATGAGTCTCCATTTTCTGTAGGGCGGAGCCCGACTTATCGAACGGCACCGCTACCAAAGAGGGGCGGGGGCGCATCTCTCTGTGTATACAATCGGGATAGACGTTGGCTGTCTTCCATGCTGGCAGCACACCCCATCCCCTTTGATGTCGAAAAGTGGCTTGAGCAATGAGGTTGAGTTTCTCTATATATTTTTGGCGCGACCTAGGTCACCGGTTGTGTTTATTTGACCACGATGAACCGGTCCGGTCCTAACAATTTGTCGTTTGACAAAGGAGAGAAGCCCTTCATCACCACTGTTGCCAATGCTTCCCACCACCCCCCTATTTGGGAATTGTGGGCGCTCGCTGTACCATGCGCCAGGTGTATTCGATCTGAGAGTCCCGTGGCTTTCGGTCCTTGGGCAGTGCCGTTTTCAGAGGAGGGGCATACGACCACACGGGCGTAAGTCGAATTCCCATTGCTTGGTCTACGTTCTGCTTCAGAGGAGTGTTCAATCCGTCTGCAGTAGTGGTCGGCGACGTCCCCGTGTCTAGAGAAAGGGGCGAATGAGAGAAGGGGCTTAGTGTATAGGGTGGTATGCGTGCGCACAGGTGTATTTGCGGAATATATATGGTGGACAGAAAGAAGCCCGGCAGCGAGTTCAGGAAATCAGCGTCAAGAACATACTCAGTGGCTATCCGCATTTCTTGCCGGTAGTTTTTGTGGAAATGTTTTACTAGTTCACGATCCTTGAGGTGCTCTCGGAGCAGTCAGAATCCCGGTTGGCACCTTTCTGGTGGGTCGCTGGTTTCTCGGCCATGGGAGTGTAGATGTGTTGTCGATGCAGAAACGTGCCCGAACACTTCTCAACAAGGTACATCACAGCTGCGGATTGGGTTGGCCAATTCAGTAGGGAGTGATTTGAACACAGAGTCTCCCACAGGCGGCCCATCAGTCGTGCGTCTTTGTCTGTGTGTTCACAACATCGGCTGAGAGTCAATCAGTACATCCTCGATATAGGGCGTGTAGATTTCCGTCCAGGTAACCACGGAGGGTGTCGTTCGTGTGAATCGTCGGAAGGGGCAGGGTTCGTGCCTCGAAACAAAGGGCAGCGCCTAGTACTGGAGGTTCCGACGCTCGGTGGATGATCATCAGGGCGGTCCCACGCCGGGTCAATGGCCTTTCCACAACCTTTCCAAGGCAGGACAGTGGTGAAGTCATGGCGATCAAACCTGTGATGTTGGCCTTGGGTATCATCATCCTGAAAACTTGAGGGTGGTGCCCGAGTCGAAGGGGAATGTCTATATATGCCGCGCACGTAGTCTCCCACTACGTCCCAGATCTGTCGGGGCTGGCATCTAGCATGTCCTCTCCAGGTATGATTGTTAGTGTTGCCCAGCAGGAAGCATATCCCAGCCACAGGAACATCGGACTATCTAAGACAGACAGACGACACCCGCTAGGTTTCAGCAACAAGGGGAGAATAGTCAGAAGCAACGAAATATGTCTGAAACGGACTGTATAGCTGTCGACCGATCCCAGAGATCTTACGGTCTCGAGATTTTCCCAGAAGCTTTGCAGTTTTGCGCAGATCGGGTCCCAACCTGGGCTATCCGCTTCTTGAGATCTGACTTGTTGGCATATGGCCTGGGAGCAGCTGTGCTCGATCAGGGCATGCGAAAAAGGGTCTCCCACATATCTTCATCGCGGCAGACCATCGTCAGACGCACTGCCACAGTTGTGGCAGGATGCGAAGTCCCTGTGTCCGGTGCATCCGGGCAGCAACAGGCCCAAGATCCATCGCGGAACGTGGTGGCTTTGCACGTCGCCGATGGTTAAGATCAGTGGCAAGTGGCACTGCGGGACTCTTCTGTAGTAATGTTGCCATGCCAGCAAATCCATTGCGTGGCAGGGAAAATCCCCGTGGACTCATGACGCCCAGGGGGCCCGTAAGCAGCGGGCTCCCTATCTGACGCGATGCCAGGTCTGTCTCTCCCGGTGTGCGGGCCTGGTTTGTGAATAGACCGCTGGCTGGTAGAGCCTACTAGTTAGCCACGGGCTTCCTTGGTCCGTGGACGCGTTCAGTATGTCAGCGAGTTGTCGCCTGGCATGACGACAGGCAGATCCTCACCTGGAGCTACTGTGGGCTTAAGGCGTCTGCGCGCCCTTCCCACGGCCGTTGCGCCGAGTGTTGCATACCCATGACCACGGCTGTGGCATGCTTAGGTCCTTTTTTTCCATATATAGGGTCCATCGGAAGTACGCGCGCTCATGTCCCCAGGCTGGAAGCCCCATTTTTGCTAAACACTTATGGAACGAATATAATTCCTGCCTTTGTCGGTGAATCGGTTTATATGCTGCTGTATGCTGTGTGCTTTTTCTGTAGCCCATTCGTACAATCTTGCCACTGGGCTTATAGGTGGGGGACTGTTTGGATCAGTGTACAGTATTGAAGTCGTTGGTTATGAGTGCGTATAGAGGCATTGACGATGGTTTTTGTTTTTCATCTTCTTCTGCTCTGCGTCTATTCTGGTGTTGCGACGTGCTTGTGTCGGTGGCATGGCAAAAGACTATATCAGCATCACGTACGCCACGCAAAGAGCGGCGTGTTCGTAGGGTCGCCATTACTATGGCTCGTATCGGCATGTTCCAGCGAGGCGATTCGAGCATCAACCTCCAATACGGCAGTGCCATCTCACCAAACAGCAGACTTCCCGGACTTCACCTGGGTGATGGCCAGCTGGAGAAACCTCTAAGGGATCATTAGGACGTCGTCAGCTGTTGCCTTAACTGTGAGGATGTCCACAGCAATCACAGCAATCACAGCCATATTGTCCTCAGTATATACGTAGTGCCGTATCCCGAATGAAAATAGGTGTGGAAGGAAGGGTGATCAACTTCAGGGGGCGCGGTGGGTTTGAAGGGGGCGACGGAGTGCGCGAAGGCGAAACGGAGAGGCCGATCATGACGGACATCTGACCTGGTTGATGCCTTTGGCGTGGCCTCTCTTATCGCGATGAGAGACACGAAAAGGATTGTGGCTGTTTATATATATATATAAATAGAGTGTACCAGCAACGAGCTTCAGCCCAACGGACAAACTCGATCTTGAGTTCTGTGAACTTGTCCATTCCTTTCGTCTCAAATCCCTGGTTTTTACCCAAGCTGTCTCGTATTTCGTGGGATCATGATGCGGGGAACGTAGATGGTCGAGTATCTCTTCGGCCGTGGGAAGCAGCGGGTGTCCATGCTCGTCATCTACGAACGGGATGAACCTTTTGCTGGCCTTGCCAGCAGTCCGGCCCCTCGTCGCTTTCTCCCTTAGTCGTGTCTTTCTGCCAGGTCGCTGTTCGAGGGGAAACAGCAACACACACAGAGTTAATCGTGTCGCGCGTGCGGAGCCAACACCCCTTTGTCGCCGTTCGCTGCTCACGATGGAGCTAATATAATATATATTATAAAGACGGCCGCAAATAAAGCCGTGGATCCAAGAACCTCACGCAATGATCTGGTGCAGCGAGTTTGGCAGAAACGAACGAGACCTAACCCGTGACTAGGACGCCGTCATCGGATCTTTCCGACCAAGATCACAAACCACCACAAAGGAGCGCGTAGTCAGTCTTGGTGGATGGTTCCTTTGAAGGACTGACGTCTCGATCTAAGGCGTACCATGGCCTCACTCGGCGCCATCGTCGGAGTTCGACTCGGACTCCCCCCCATCTCCTTCATGGGATGCGTTACGGGGGAAGAAGAAAGGGTGCGGGATCGAGTGCTCCAAGCAGGAGACCAAATCTGGACATGCAGGGCACGCAGACCGTTTCAAGCTCTTCTTCTTGTTTTCAAGCCCAGAGCTGTGGCGGGTCTCCCGTACAGATGAGCAAGGGTTCTGTGTCCATACGAGCGGAGATTGTAAGGAAACTCTCGTGGTCGGACATCTGTAATTAAGACACGAAGACGGAACATATAACCCAGACAAGGGAAAGGAGAAGGTCAAACTTGGTGTATGTTGGAGTTGGATGGGAGATGGACAGGTCAGGTGCTATTACTTTATATATGTCTTGTGGATGTCAACCGGATCGCTCACAATGCGTACCCTACTCACGAAAGGATTCCTTTCGTCCCGGCAATTCAGGAGAGTGAGGTTGCAAACGTAACAAACAGACAGACAACGGCTTCGTTTCCATTGCGTAGGTCGGTACCAATCTGATTGGTATAGCAAGAGAGCATACATACCTAACATCCCGGAGGCAAGACGTCAAACATGTAGATATTCGTTTCATCTAGGACATGCCAAACGAGCACAGGCAGTCGGTTTATGAAACTCTCGATGCCTCTCCAGTATGCAAACCCTCTAATCCGCAATGTGCTTCACAAACAATGTGGTAGAGAAAACAACGAAGGGGAGACGAATGGGAGCTAGCAGGTCATCGCGTGCCGAGCCAAACACGGTATAATTCAAAGCCCAACATGCTCCGTTTGTATCGTTAACTCCGACCCTTCGTCTAGACATGATAACTAATAGCCACACTACAATACACGCCATCAGATGGATTGGTTAGGTTAGCCGAAGTCATCTTTCTCTCCGTTTGGATCTTTCTCTGGTTTGTCTGTCCGCTCCGATGTACTCTTCTCCTTTGCTTCTACCTCTTCATGCTGTGACCGCAACGGCGCGCTCTCAAGGTTTGTACCCGTACCGCCGGGAATCCCGAACGAGCTGGCTCGCCGTCCCCGTTCATCCAGGGCCTCGCTCTCCTGGTCGATTACCTCACTCTCGGTGCCGGCTAACTCTTGGTCGACCCGTTCCAAATGCTCATTCAGCTGTTGACCGATGTTGACCATCAGGGCGCTAGCATGACTGAACTTGTCGATGCCGTGGGCTGTCGGCAAGTCCGAATATGTCTTCTTCGCCTCGTTCAGACACCGTTGCGCCTGGATATATTTGGATTGGGCAAGCCAGGTCTCGGATCCGAGAACACTCCATAGAGCTGACTTACGCCGTCGGCTGCCCCACGCTTGTGAGCCCATGCCGTCTTTGGATGCATAGCATACCGCCAGACGCTCTTTCATCAAGGCATCGCCAACCGGGCCTAGGATCTTGCTCTCGAGGAGCCGTATTCCCCACTTAGCAGCGTCGTCGATGCTCGAACCTCCCCGTAATCTTAGGAGTTCTAACCCGAGTGCGAGACAGCGCAGTGCGCCGTATGGTGCGTTACATCGCGTGAGATATGAATAGTATGCTGCCTCTAGTAATGTATCAAGAGTCTCTGCTCGTGTCTTTGACGAAAGATTCTGCGGCATTATGAGAAGACTAAGGGCTGCCATTTCATTCGCTGCAGCGTGATATAACCACGCTTTGTCATTATTGAAATCGCCACGTAGGATGTCGTAGGTTGAATATGCCAGCTTCCAGTCTCGCAGCATAAATGCGTAGTCTGCTAGTTTTCGCATGATGGCTTCTGGTGTGTCGGGTCGATAGAAACCAAGAGAATCATAGTTGCTCCCGGAGCTTGTACCGGACACCGAAGACCGCGAATTACTACCGAATCCCCAGCGGCGCGTCAGACCGACAAACCGGCCAGCTAGTCCTCTTCGCCTCGAAGCCACTTGATCGTTCCATACGGAGATATGGCGCTCCATCGTGGGTATGATGGACTGTGTGACCATCTCACGAATAAACGTTCGGATGGCAGTAGCATCAGATTCGAATATATACTTGGAGGGGTCTTCGTAGTCTTGGTCTTCGCTCTTCCTGAGGTCTGCTAACTCCTCGGCAGCTGACATCCAGTCGCACCGGGGAAGCGGTATACTGTCGTCGTCCGTAGCTAAACTTCGGGTGCCCCTTATACGCAAGAGGTGACAATGTAGACCGAGATTCCGCTTCATTTGCTCGAAGAAAGACATGGACCTCGTGATATCATCCTTGTCCTCATCGTGGACAAGGACGTAGTACCTCAGAAACCCACCATCAACCCAGCTCGGAAACCGTTTGTCCTCCACACTCGCTTCACTGTATAAACGCCTCAAGGTTTCGACGGGAGCTTGATTTCGCGAGCTTATCGCCATAACACAAGCTACGGGGTGTGCAAACGTCTCATGCGGTTTTAATGGCAAGCCTGAGAGTAACCTGCGGAGATACAAGGCATAGTACGGTGAAGGCGTGTCCATATCGGGGCCATGGTTAGTGGGACTGAAGGGGGCGCCAAAGAACGACTGTTCTGCGTAGCTGAGGTGCTTGTTGACTACGGCCTCGACCGCAGCAATTGAAGTACCCGACTTCACAGGCCGCGTCGGCTCATTGGGGCCATCCGCCATTCCGTTGACTCTTGAGCTTTGAGGATTCTTGAGCGCCGCGGAACTAGGCTCCGGAGGCAGTATACCCTCGCTGAAAGGTACAAAATGTAACGAGTAGTCTTCATAGGTCCGGCTTTGGCCGGTACTGTCACGAATGATGACCTTGCCCTGTATGCGCTCGCCGAAGGGCCGAAGCAGCTCCCATAGTCCGCGGTCAAAGCCCTTCTCTTTGAGCAATACGTCGGTATCGTCCGAAGTGTATATGGCAACGTGTGGTACGAAAGCCCGTAGAATGAGATTCAGAGGGTCACCAGGACTGCTGCCGGCGCCTGTAGCCAAGGCCAGGCCATTGTTCAGAGCCGCGCCAAACACCGAGCTACTGGTCGTCCGTGTCGACAATGGTCTGCCGCTGGGTGACTGTGGGCGAGAGCCCGGCGGCGAGAACGTCGACGCATAGAGAGACGCAGCGGAGGGATGTGATCGCCGGTAGGGTAAAGAGACGTCGGACATGGAAAGGTGAAGCGGTAAGGCACTGGCTAGAGACTGCCGAGTCATGCTATGCGGACTCCGGGGACTCGTGGGACTCTTCAGGACGGAGGAGGCCGCCATTGGGGGCGTTGAGACGCGTTCGGCCGGCGCATTGTGATCGTGACCAGAAGACTGCATGAGTTAGGGCGAGCCGAACGTCACTGTCGGCGAGGAAAATCTGTGTGCCTGGTGCGTGTTGTCGCGGTCGCCCGGCCTGTGACGGTAGGCTGTCTTGACCTTGCCCTTGTCCTTTTCCTTCTGCTTGTTTCTAGACCCTGCTTCTGTCAACAAAGTCCTCTTGGCGTTGATCTGCGCATCTGGGATCGGACTTGGAGTGTTTGGAGATCGGAAGAGGTGAAGGAGTCGCTCGTCGCCCAAAGAGTTGCTTCAATGTTAGGCGCTGGCATACAAGCTGTGTACTATGTAGGCACAGACGAGGCAAAGAGCCATTCGTGGTGTAGTAGGAAGGTATCTGGTGTCTCGTCCGGACTATTCACGTGCTGGCATTGTGGGAGGATGTGTGCTGCATCGAGGGTCCTGCGTTAAACCATGGATTTATGAATGAGTTTGGCATTAAGAAGACTCTCGGGAACCGGGCCAATTGAGCACGTCGATGTACATGTAATCCTCCGCAGGTACAACCCACATCCCATGGGCTGCGTTCCTTTCCTGACGTGCCTGCCCCACGTGTATCCGGGTTAGCGAGGTATTCGGTGTATAAGCATAACAAATCCGTATACGGATTACCGTATGATATGGAATACGGAATTCCGTACAGACCGCTGCCAGGTATTCCGTAACCCGGACGCCAACAAGCCCTATTGATATCTGTCACCCTTGAGTTGCAACGGGCATTCTGTAAGAAAAAAAAACCATTTATTGCCATGCTCAGGCTTCGTGACGCTGAACGAGTCCTACAGACTACCAAAAAAAATCGCCCTCTTTAACTAATCCATACCCCCCAAAAGGTTCAAATACCACGCAGGGTCAACCCTTAAGCCGAGCACCGAGTGGTCGCCATCTTGTTGCTCATGAACCGTCATCTAAGAATTCAGAAACCTCCAAAATTAATAGGCCTATGGTCGGCAAATGGCGAGCCGTAAGCCCAACCACAGAGGTAGCTGTGATGGCATTTCCGAAATCGCCGCGGCCCTGAATCCCATCGTCCAGCGTAGCGGACTCTATCACGGACCTAACCGATATTGAATTCGCTGGCCGAGTTCATTACTTCCTTCATCTTCATGCGCATGCGAGAAGCCGCAGAATCGTCAACGGCCAGGATATCGTCCTTGTCAAGCTTTCTCTTATCCTTGTCACCCTTGTCTGTAGTTCCCTTCGAATCGCCTCCTTTCCTCTGTCCTACCTTGACCGTTCTTCTTGATGGCCCACCCCCGATACCACCAGGTGCCTCCCTCAGACCGTAGCTCTTCGCCGTGTGACCCAGATGGAGCTGCGTGATATCAAAGTACTTACGCTCATCGCGCACGTGAGTGGCATATGCGCGGATATGAGAACGGAATGCTTGACGAGCTGAGTCCAGTATCTTACTGTTGTTGCTGTTATCTTTATTGTTGCTGCTGTTGCTTTCTTTGTCGGAAGCGAGGAGACGCTGCTCGATATGAAGCTGCAACGCTTCGGCGCGGGAATTTGGCGTCGGCTTATCTGACACGAGCTGCGCCGGTTCCGCCGCTCTGTCCTGCTTCGGCAAATTGACAGGAGTAGAAAGTCCTTTCTTAAGCGTAGGCTCGTAGGATTCAGGAGCAACTGACGATGAGGTTGAGTTGAGCAGTTCTATGTATCCTTCTTCACAGCCTGGTTGGATAAAGAGCACGGCCTTTCCAGACCGACCGGCGCGAGCCGTTCGTCCAATACGGTGAGTATGGTCATCAACGCTGAAAGCCGGATCATATTCGATGACGAGATCGACAGCTGGGATATCCAGTCCTCGTGACGCGATATCTGTGGTAATCATGACACAAGGATTGCTTGCTTTGCGGAACGCATGGAGTGTCGACGTGCGGACCGGCTGTGGGAGGGATCCGTGCAACTTGACCAAGGAGATGTCTAGATTGGCTGGGGATGTGATATAGCCGGCGTGGGCAACAGTATTAGATGTTAAGAGTGTTGGGTCCTCGGATTTCGTAGATTCGGGACCGGCACACCGTAACAGATCGAAATGGAAGTCAACCGAGTCGGCACAGGACATGAAGACGACTGCCTTCATGACGGACCCTTTGCGAGCAAACGATGACTTGAGCAAGGCGAGCAATGTGACGAGTCGTAACTTGGCCGGGACGATGAGGAAGGCTTGTTTGAGTTGCGAGGGCGCAGAGAACACGGCCTCGTCGACCTCGGCTACATCTCCATAGTCGTTATCAGACTTGCTGCCAGTAATGTGGAGCGCATCCTTCAAACTAATCTCTCCCAACTTCTGGACATTCCGCTTCATTGTGGCGGAGCAAAGGACGGTAACGCGTCGTCGTGGCAGCGTAGTGAAAGTGACGCCGTCCTTGTTGGTTTTCTTTAACTCTTCCTTGCGTATCTTACCGACAATGCTCTTCAGCTCTTCCTCAAAGCCCATCTCCATTAGCCTGTCACCTTCATCCAATATGAGCCACCTGACGGTGCCAACGTCGAGAACCTGCGTGTTGTCTAGATGATCGGCTAATCGACCCGGGGTAGCGACCAGAATATTGACGCCTTTCCGCAGCCGGGCCTTTTCTGACTTCTTGCTTTCGCCTCCTATTACAGAGGTACTGACAATCCACGGTGCACAGCGAAGCACTTTTTCCAGCACTGTTGCGATCTGCTTGCAAAGTTCTCGTGTCGGAGCCAAGATGATAGCGAAGAGACCAGAACCCCGATGGATATGGACGCCGGTACTTGACCCGTCTTCGTTCTGGCTCATCGCCATGATGCGCTGAACGATGGGCAAGAGGTAAGCCAGAGTTTTACCAGAGCCAGTTTGAGCCTGCAGAAAGGCGTCCCAGTCATTCTTCAGAAGCACAGGCAGCGTGTTCTTCTGAATCAAAGTAGGCGCCTTCATTTCGAGCTTCACAGATAGATGCTGAGCAATGCGTCTTGATAAGCCCAGTGCATGGAAGTTCTCTGCCGCGTCGGGCAAAGGAGCATTAGAGGGCTTTGCAGGCTCGGCATCTTGAACAGGCTCCTCGAAGACGGTCTTGGGTGTCGGGTTGGCAGTAAACAATCTCGAGGTTACTCCACCAGACTTGCTGCCCTGGTTACTACTATGCGAATCGCCTTGCATCCGCTGTCTCTTCGCGGGCCTGTCATAGCCAGTATCATCATCGTCGGGGCGCGAAGACTTACGGTCTTGCCGATGCGTGGATACTGGCGTGGCGTTGGAGCCGGTAGACCGGTCGTTGTCGCGACCTTGACGGCCAGCTTCTTTATTCGCATTGCGTTGTGCGACGAGTCGATCCCTCCAGCGTCCGCCCGTGAATTTCACCTGGCGCTTCACAGGCTGATCTGCATCGAGATCGAAGTTCAGAACCAGACCATCAGACATCCTCGCGAATTGTTTGTTGCGGTGCTGAAGAACATATGTTTGGGGAGGTTTCGCCTGGGGACTTCAGGCGAAACGGCAGAATTTCCTGTCTCTCCAGTGAACTTTTGGGCGGTCAAAGACGTGCTAGTCCGTGGTGGTAGGTAGCGTGCTGATGGTGCATGGAGTGCCTGGCCTATGGGAGCGGCACTGATTGGCGATGAGCGACTATTTTAGGCAGTGGAGGAGACCGGGGCAGATCCAACGTCGCCGCAGGGAAATTCTCTTTTTTTATAGCGGGTATCACGTGCGGGTACCTACCGACACCCACCGCGCTGCCGCCCGTAGCTACGGGTTCGTGCACGGCGCGGAGAAAGTCCCAGCGAAACCAGCTTTTCCTACGGCAGGCATTCGTTGCTGTTGAGGCTGTTTGTGAGTTGCGATATAATACCATCTGCCTGTGGTGTTGTTTGTATGCAAGTAAGTGCGGCTTAGGTGCTCTACGGACTATATAGTATCTGCAGATTCGTTTGTTAGGTAAGGCCTACCTACTCGTAGGTAAATCACCGATTGTGGGCATGCACGTCTGAGTCGGTTCTACGGATTGCTGAAGTCATACTTGACGGGGGGAGCTACCATAGGTAGAAAAGGTAGAAATCTTCAAAACCACCAAGCGCGACGAAGCCGGGGCTCTTTCCTGCCTTTACGAGCGTTTAAATAACGGAAAGCTCATTCTCAAGAGCACATATCTTGAGCTGCAGGTGTGCTGCTGTGGCATGCGTTATGCTTGGTAGGGACACCCAAGTTCGGGCAGCAAGTTCAAACGTGCCGGCAGGACTGTTCAGGTAAGGGGGACGGAATATGTATGTAGTATGTATGGAATACGGTTACCTATAGTATGTTGATAGCCGCGCGTAATAATCCGTACGCACGATTACAGAGATATCACCACATCACGATGAATGCTACGGCAGAATCATGCATCTCAACACATTGTTGATTGGCTTATAATATAAAAAAAGCCTAGAAACGTCTAATATCATAGCAGCAGGAAGTCAACATTGTGATCCATCAACTGCTGGCGACATCAGACAATTCTCTTTTTGCCTGATTCCCAATGTGACCTTTCCTGCCTGCCCATTTTCCTGACCATCCTTGGCCACCCATCCTGTAAATGCGACAAATTCTTCTTTTCTGTACGTGGAAAGTGGAGTTGTCTATGACCAGCACCCCAGCTAATCTTCTTTTCTTGGTAATGCCCATGCTCGAAGGCCCTCCATTTAGTGAAAGGACGAAAACACACCCCAAACGCCAAACTTGCTCTTGGGGGTCGACCTCGCCCGCGCAAAGCACAAAGAATGAAACACGCCCCCCGGAACCCTTCGCCCTCCCGGGTTCGACCCATTTCCGGGCATCCGTACCATGATAGTCATTCTTATCGAACGCAGGGGGTATCGCATAAACAAGCACAAAGGAAATGCGTTAAAGATATAAGAAAAACCGACGGAAATGGTGACGAAAGCTGGAGAGCTCAAGCAATGGTGGCATTCGTCTCAATGGCACCGCCACCGAGTATCTCCAGGATCTTGTTGACCACTGCATGAGGGTATCCTCTGGAGAGCATCTCAGAAACCACGACCTCAGCGTGGTCGCGTTGTTCGACGGCCAGGTAAGCACGAATCATGGCTTCGTAGGTGCTGGGCTCGCGATTCTCGTAGCTCACACTGTTATAAATGGATGCTGCCTTGGCGATGTTCTTCTCATTAGCCCAGCCGTGGATGAGGGTGTTAGCGATGTAAGGAGTCAGCTCGACACGGCGTTGCTTCATGAGATCGAGCACAGGCTCAGTGTCACTGACGCGGTGGTTGGCAACCATCGCCTCGAACAGAGCCTGGAAAACGCAAGCGTTCGCTGGGATGCTGGGATCGTGCATCACTGAATCGAAAATCTTACGCGCATCCTCCATCTCGTGAAGTACACAGCCTCTCGCGTGGATAAGGGAGGCGTAGTGGACGGGCTCGGGGCGCTGACCAGAGGATCGGATCATGTCCAAGACGGCTTCCGCGGCTGTCATGTTGACGGGCTCAAGAGTAGCATGAGTATCAACGAGCAGCTTGAAGGTGTGCGCCGTGGGAGCAATGCCTTTCGCTTTCATACGCTCGTAGTAAGCAAGGACCCTGGACTTGTCGCGCTTGGTGGTTAGGAAGAATTGCATCATGCTGTTGTAGGGAGCGGGCCGGGCCTTGTAGTTCGGCATAGCCTCCATCTCGTCAAAGAGCTCCTCGGCAAATGCCTCGTCGCTTACTCGACATAGAGCATTGACAATCGTTCCGTAGGTCACACTAGTCGGCTTAATGCCGAGCCCGCGCATCTCACCGAAATAGAACAAGCAGTCATCGATGCGGCGCGCTTTTCCGAGCTTGCCAATGAGGGCGTTATACAAGAAGGAAGACGGCTCAACGCCCTCTGCCTTAGCTCGAAGGAAAATCTTGACGGCTTCCGAAGCCTCGTCAAAAGTCTTGGTTGACTCCTTCAAGGTGGTGATGTATAGGCCAAAGGTGTTAGCCGATGGCGCTGCGCCCATGGCCAAAAGCTCCATGTGATACTGCTCAGCCAGACTACGATCGCCCAGAGTGAGGCAGGCACCAACCATAGCATCGAGAATGGACGACCAGCCGTAACGAACAATAGGATATTGGGGCAGAAGAGGAACATCAGTCCGGGCCGCGGAAAGGATCTCGTGGCAGAGATTCTTCTTGCCTTCGCGAGCAGCCGCCGCGATTAGCTTAGAATAAGTGATGTATCTCGGATGACGACCAGCACGACGCATGTTACGGAAACGAACGAGCGCCTCATGAAGTCGAGGACCCTTTCGACCATGAGCGCCTTCCAAATCGTCGGAGATAATGGAGGAGCCCTTGAAGTCGGTGTTGTGAGAATAGGGATCAAACTTGTCCTCTGCGCTAGGCGGCATAGGGGTCGGAGGGTGCGAGGGCACAAGGGGTGATTGACTGGGATAGAAATTGCCGGCAGGAGCCACGCGAGGGTCGGCAATGCCACGAACGGACATATAGTTCAGAATGAAACTAACGCCTTCTTCAACCTCGTCAGCAAGCTGGGCCTTCTTGGAAATGTCGGTCTCTGCATTGCGAATTCGGCCAAACATATCCTCAGATTCTGTTAAGCCCTGGGCAACCTGCCCTGAGCCTATCATGGCTACGGCATACATGGCTGTCGGCTCGATAAATGAGGCGTTGACCTGCATGTTAGAGCGAGTGAGAATTTGCCAGTATGTAGACGCCCCTAAAATGTCTCCTTCGCGGACACAGACAGCAAGAAGAGCCATCGCCGGAGTAGCAATGAGTGACGATGTGACAGGAATTCCGGCGAAGGCCTCCATGGCAGTGACTCTGTCGCCGGCATCAGCTGCCGCGGTTACGATCTCGGCCATGACTGCTGTTTGAGTCTCGCCTTGAATGCTCTTAGCCCACTGCAAAGCCTGATGAAAGAAGCCCCTTGATACGAGACCCTTGATGAATCCTCTGCTCACGACAGCATCGTAGATATCATGGGAGCGAAGGCCATAGGAAGCCATCAACTTCTCGTAAAACTTCATTGCTCCGTCGAGCCTGTCATTGACGACGTACGCTTTGATGACAGAAGCATAAACCTGAGTATCTAACCGATCACTGAGGGTAAATTTGCCACTGTCATGGGCGACTGCAAGATCCTTGTACTCGTTGTAGCATTCTACCGCGCTAGCCAAGTCGCCAGTCTTAGCAAACGCCGTGATCATGGACGGGAACGTAGCAGCAAACGGAATACCCCCGGTCAGTTCCATGTGCTCGAACACGGACAGCATCTCTCCAACACGGCCAGCCTGGGCGCAGGCTGAGATGAGTTCGTGATAAGTTTCCGACGAATAGTTGGCCCGATGCATGGAGACGGACGAGTCGAACAGCTTCAAGGCCAAGTCAAGCCGGTCATCTTCGGATAAAATCGCGTGTTCCAGCTCATTCGAGGCGAACATAAACTTGCCAGGCTCGTCCATACCACCGAATCGAACTCGCTTTTCGTCTAAAGACTTCTTTAGACCGTTCACCTCGATACATCGAGCAGCCAGGAGACCAACCAAGATGCTGTAAGTGTCAGCGTTCGGCGTTACCTTGCGCCGCATCATATCAGCATAGACGTCCAATGCTTTGGAGACCACCTCATGCTTTTCACTGGGGATGTGGATCGCGGCCATCAACAGAGCATTGTAGGCAGGAGCAGTAGGCTTGATGTCAGCGACCAGCATGGCCTCGAAGACGGCAGGAATTTCAGCATATCGCCTATCCTCACCGAGTTTGGTGAGATGATCAGCGTAACTCTGAGACTGAGAATCAACGGGGGGTGTAGCGCTGTAACCGACGCTCGTGACCGGGGTTCCCTCGATGGCAGGCGACGCAGCACGAGATTGGGCCAAACTCGCAACAGAAGGAGACGAGGCTTTCAAAGACTTTGTCGAGCTTTCTTCGAGAGCCTCGCGCAACTCGCGCACCTCAATTTCCTTTTCAATGGCCGCATCTATCTGGGCCAAAGCGGCCTCCACGTCGACGGGTACCGGCGCATCTTCACCGCTGTGTCCTAGATGGAGGCTCTCAAGGCCCGGCGTGCCTGGGGTGTGTACGGCAGACTCGGGATTCTCGAGTATCGATTCAGCATCGGGCTTCCACTCAATGGGCTTGGGAAATTGGAACTGAATCCATTCCCGATCGACTTCGCCGGCATCCTGCTTCAGCTTTAAGGCCTCGAAATAAGCCTCGAGACTTCCAACAGCGCCATGTCGGTCAGAACGATGCTCGAGTTGAGCATTCGCGTTGGAAGTATGAAAAGCATTCTGAAGTTGGAGGGTAGAAAGACGCCCAGTCCGTTGACTGTGACGGCGAGAAAAAGAAGGACGGTTCGGGTTGTTTAAGACATGCGAATGGGTGGCGGCAACGACGGATTGTGCGTAGCCATTGGAGAAAGATTTCGCTAATCCTTGACGGATGAAGTTCTGGTACAAGGAGGAGTAGATAGTGGGCATTTAGAGGACACCAGACGGGGAGGGAGACTGAGTGAGGCGCAAAACGAGCGTTAGCATATGGTACGATATTTCTCGCGGGAACCCACGAACTCGCGGATACAAGCAGTCGACCGATCTGTGAGTCAATCCCAGCGAGCTAACAATCGCACTCTTAAGACTGAAGTCAATTCAGAGTGGAACGATGGCCCCGGGTGATACCTACGTTGATCGTCGAAGCAAGGATGCGAGCTCTAATATTCCGCACACTCTAATATTCCGCACACGACTGTCCCAAAGACATACGACAAACTGACGACTTACATGGGGGAAAGGCAAGAAAGGTCGTTGCAGGTTCATTTGACAGCAGTGTGGCCGTCAAACAAACGCGCAGTGTGTTGAACGATTCTAGCTTTCGGGCTGTGGGATTAGATTGAATATACTGGGAATTGGCAGATGGAGGAGTAAAAGAGCAGAGCAGAGCAGAATTGGTGTAGGAGAGAACTTGAAGAAGCAGGTCGTCGGAGAGGGAATTCGCGAGTTTGACCGGATTAATAGCTGGTAGGTCAAGATTTGGGTAGGCCCTACTTACCGCAGCTGGCGGGTTACAGTGCAGTGCAGGGCACACCAAACTGCCCAGCATCGCGGCCCAGAATTGCCCTAGCCCCAGCGTGTGCCCCAGAGGTCCCGGTAGGTAACTTTCAGTCGGGTGGGCGCTAGCAGACTTAGAGCATCGGAGTCCTTCCAGCGGTAATTACATACATACGAGGTCACTTGGAATGATCTAGAAAATTCGGACACCTCGAAAAGGATTTCTCCAAGTACTACTCGTACACAACGGAGTACCAGTGCTTCATGCTTTGTTTCTACTACTCGTACCTACGGAATACTCCTACATTCCTAGAGGCATTGGCCAGTTGCAAATATGGCAATAACACGGACTCCAAGCAGGCGGTGAGGCTTATACTCGTACAGGCTTGCCGTGGTTGATAGGCAGGCACATAAGATGTCCATCGAGATATGAATAACAACCTATCGTTCAACGATCGTGTCTACCCTACGCAGAGGCAGTCTGACGTGCATGTCTGACCGACCTCTGCTTGTGTTTCCAAGGTAAGCAAAGATGTGCTAGGCACTGGCAGATGATCTTTTCTCAGAAAGAAAGGAGGCAAAGTGAAAAGAACCTTTAAGATCGAATCTACGGAATACTGCGGAACAAGATTGCTAAAGGAAGACCTTTGGGAGGTCGACAAAGAATTTAGCCCGTGGGCTCACCTGCCTAATAGGTATCTCCAGCGACTCCCTGGCATTAACGAGTACGCGAACAAAACAGGTAAAGTACTAAGTACCAGCAATTAATTGCACGGAGTACGGAGTACTTCCCGCTCCGTATCCCGTGCATGTCCACTGCTTGGACGACTTGGCTGATCAAAAAAAGCAATTTCCTATACCGGTTATGACTGCACATTGTAAGCATCGGAGGCAGGCTCGAGCTCTGAGTCACTCACTCTCTCTCGCACTTGCCTAATGTTCTCGGCCAAGACGCTCGCAACCTGCCAAACCCCGAGACACGACGGGCCCGACAGGAAGAGCCCGCTTGTCCGGCATCCTCGGATACCTGCCTACCTGGGGATAATTATGCAGTCCACTTCGGTACTTCACAGAGAGGTATTTTGCAGTGGACGAAATGAGATGCCGTACGATGAAAGTACCTACGGACTACGAAGTACCTACCCAGGCCAGCCCTCGTCTTCTCGAGTTCATGCTAGCGAGAACAAACCGGAAGGCCTCAAGAGCACGCGCCGACACCGTCCAGACAAAACGGTGGGGAAGCCTCCAATGACCAGCAAGGTCACCTGTCAGTCTGGCCAATCACGCAGCTCGTGAGAATAAACGGTCACGGCGATGGGAGAACCCGGAAGCTAAATCCAGGCCAGCGGACGATCCCTGTCGGTGGCATGTGCCCCTCGACATGTGGACATGTGCCTCCCCTGCAAACAACCTGCCTCGCGCGCCCTGATTCGCCCCTCGTGCTAGTGCACGCAGTAGCGTCCACTGAAACTCTTCATCGACTGACATTGCAAACCCTCCAAACAGCTCCCTCGCGAGGAAAATTTTTTGGAAGCCCGAGGAAAAAAAACAGCTGTTATGACGTCCGTGTTCCTCCCCCCAATGCAGTCAATCAGTCCGCACTGGGCCCGCGTTCTGACGACGACTATTTTCTTTTTCGGGCGGTCTCAGAGGTTTCAGACAGGTACCGTTGGCACGTACCTGGGTCTCTACCTCGTACTGTGGGGCACCTAACGGTCTTCCTACTCGTATACCATCGAGGATCGTGGACTCTGGAGTCGGGAGGATCACGGATTCATGCCGATGCTTAAACTGCCGGTAGTAATTATGTACGAACCTCGGAATATTACTCAGTACCTTGCCTCCTGGCATCTGATCAAAGCTTGGCCTACGGATTCATACCTCGGACGGAATACGGATTACGGCCTGGGTAGGTAGCACGGGATGCCTACCTCGCTCCTATTCCTGGAAGTCATATTTATATCGAACGGCGCAAAGCAGGCAAGACAGGACCTACGATGCCCGCCTGCTATTGTACAACCTACGGCGTCGATGTGAGCCATCATTTATTGCCTGCCTAGGTACTACCATACCACACCATGTGTGTATCGACCACCTATGCGTGTGCTCTCGACCAGAGCATGCTACCTAGGCTTGTCAGGACTCGGGCTTTTCCCCTCTGGTGCCTGTAAGGTCACCCATGCTGGGCATCTGCCGACATGCCTACTACCTCATACTGCGTCGTAAACAGATGTCAGGACTACCTACCTACCTACTTCTACTTCCTGGTAGGTTGCTCGACTTACCGACGATACAGATGATCGAGCTGTGTTGAAAACCTGCACGTTTCATGCATCCATATGCGGAACGAATTAATTTGCAAACAGGATGGAAACTGCATATGTACTCGTAACGCGTTAATGCCTGTAGGTATTTACCCTACATATCCAAACAAATGGCAGGCCTGGTTCCTTACAGTAGTCAGACACGGCAGTACCTGTTTGGTAGACATTCTGGAGTTAATCTGCTTTACTCCGTTCACAATGTAACCTACGGCCTCCTAACACCTGCTTCGGATTTAGTGCAAGAGGCAGTGAAGGGTTCCAATCCTATGGTAACGTCTCGAAATGTCTATACGGAATACCTACTAATTCTGTTGGTATACGGATTACGAGTAGGTAGGACTTCGATGCAGCACGCCGGAGGCATCTTCGATACTACCTCCATTAAGTAACCCGTTCCCGCCCCCATCTCTGAAGATGCAGAGACTCACGGACGGGTGCATTAGTCAGAGCTGGTCAACCGTTCTCGCAAGACCTCGGTCCGGCGCCCCGGGCGGTCCCTGAGTTATTTACTGTCGACACCTAGTGTACGAGTAACTGTTACCGCATGTAACATCCTGCCCAGACTATGCACCTGGCCCGATTGGTTGCTGGGCGGATTTTGACTAGGTACTCGTAGGTCCTACTAACGTACAGGAGGAAGAGCCCATTCGTGGTACAGTAAGCAAACATGATCCGTACGCAGGAGGATCGAGACATGGCGCAACATTCGTATGGATTACGTACGAAGAACCTCTGGGCTGGTAGCAGAGAGCACTTCAATTCAGAGGGAGCCTGCCTTAGCAAGGCAATTATGTATTGAGGTCTTGATGAGTGGATCATCATTCATCTGTCGTGTGCCTGCCGAGCGCCTGCCCGTATAGTGCGGAATAATGGCCCGGAATAATCATGCCGACAAGCGCTCCTGCCCAGAATGTGAGCCGTACCTGTCTACCTGGAGAATAATCCCGCGTCTGGCTTCCGTACGTGCACTCGGAACAAATCCGCAGCTACTCGGTAGTGCCGGTAAACCGAAGTCGGACGGCTCCGGGCGCTTACCGTGGTCCACACCGGCTCCCGGGCGCTTTAGCTGGTCTCCACAGCGCCGATCAGCCCAAGCTTCACGGATTTTCGGATCCGCCTTAAAACTCGTTTCGTTTTTCTATCTTTGTACATAACGCAATGATGGCGCATACCTAGTGTCGAAAGATTCTCTGTGACATTACCGCCTGAGTTTTGTTTTGGGATGCCGCGAGTCACGGAAGGCAACAATCGACACAGAAGAAATGGCGAAAGCTGGATTCGCCAGTCACCTCACACCGGTTACGCAAGCCTACCCAAATATGAGTCGACTCTTGGGGTTTTGTATCTGCCAATACTTTGATGCGTATTATTGGTTTCCATGCAGATGTTGGATTATCGAATCGGAGGAATGTCTACTTGTGTCTGCGCACCGAAGACAGCGTAGATACGGAGTAGCTCTGCTGGTCACCGGTCTCTGTCGATCTCTCCAACTCGCGCGTCCGAGCTGAGGTTCTGTCGCCTCTTATTTGCTGTAAACATCCAGCGTGCGTAATGATGCATTTGAATTGCATAGGTACGGTAGGGAATATATGATGTCCTGAGGTCCGCATTGGCTACCAGTTTACAGCTCGATGGTGGTCAATAGGAGTACGACAAATATCGGTCGGAATATCGAACAAACATCACGGGTTCCCGAGTCTGCATAACGATGCTACAAAAAGACCATCATCATGAGCATTCGCCCACGGTGAATTATTCACATGCCGCTCCTGCAAGACGTGGGCGGAATCACTGGAAACGGAACCCGCATCCTGAAAGTCGGAGGTCCTCGAGCGGGAACTTGCACCGAATCTACGGATTCCATAGTACCAGTGCACCTTGATGGTTGCACCGCGGCGCACGGAGCTCACACGTGCCGCTGATAAGATCCGATAAGCAGATAGTACCTTATCTTAGCTGTTTCTAGCGTATCAAGTCAGGTGGTGGAGGCACTGGCCCGCGGCCATTACGAAATACCGGGCCCGACCTCAACACTCCAAGATCTCCCATCAAATCGGTCATTGTTCGCATTAAGGTTTCGATCTCATCTCTCTCTCCGCTAATTCGAAACAATCCCGTCCGTGGAAGCCGCGACCACTCGTGCCACGTAAGCAAAGGTCCGGTGAAAATAACCTTACGTGCTGTAGAATAAAACAGGACGGTTCTTTGTCTCTCGCTCGGGCTCAACTTGAACTACATCATTTCATCCAAATTCAACTTACATACACCATCACGGCTGCCTGCCCACTTGCCGCCCACGGTCCTCCCGCCGCAACATTCATCCCAATCGAAGCTTGGACATCCGCTCGGCTCATCTTCATCATGAGCGAGCTATTGGATTACCTGTTAGAAAATGATCCAAACTTCCGGAAGTGAGTTTGTTCATCTCTCCAGCATCTGTTTGTTTACTTCCATCAAGCCATCCCAATCTCTGACGCCTGCGCAACAATAGAGCCCGTCTGCCCGCTCTCTACTCCGATTTTCGTCCGCAACGCACTTTGAACCCAGATGGTTTCGCCGCCAATGTATCCGCCTGGAATCGCGGCTTGGCCAACGCCGCCTTAGCCGGACATACGCCCTCGAAGTCGCATGCACGGAATCACCTGACTCTCGAGCTCGATACCGCCCTTCTCCGCGCCCTTGAGAATAAGCAGTTCGGCAGCCCGTTAGCTCTGGGTACGGCACTGCAGGAAGCGTTAGCCAGCGGGGAGATGATGCCATTACCACAGTTCCAGAAGGCAACGCAAAGCATATACTACAAATCGTGGGGACAGATCCCATGGGCCATAGCAGGCTGGGCGTTACGGCAGATAGGATTGTCGGGCGGACCTGGCGACGCCATGCCCAACGGGAAGGTCGTGGTTGTTCTCCAGAACCTAGAGGTGGTCGCGAAGGCCTTCTCCGATGCGACGACGCACCGGATAGCGCCGTTCGAACGCATATTCTCAAAGACGCATTTCCGCCGGACGTTCGAGACGAGTTTATTAGATGGTCAGAAGCTGTCGGATAACGACTTTGACGTCCTTGTCAAGTTCCTGTCGAGAGATAAGGGAGCGCTGGTTGCGGAGGGTAACACGATCAAGATTAAAGACGCGTCTGACGCCCCCGTTATATCGGAAGAGGACTCGGCGATTGCGTCTCTAAAGGAACTCATGGCGGACCTGACGCGCCAGACGGAAGATCTGAGCCGGCGTATAGACGAGCTGAACCAGAAGGCTATGGAGATGGTTAATAAGAAGAACCGTGTCTCGGCCCTGGAGACGCTCCGAATGAAGAAGATGGCCGAGAAGAACTTGGCAACGCGCCATGCGACTCTTCATCAGTTGGAGGACGTAGCGGCGAAGATCCAGCAGGCTGCTGATAACGTCCAGCTCGTCCGTGTCATGGAGTCGAGCACGGGCGTGCTGCGTAGTTTGAATGCGCAGGTCGGTGGCGCGGATCGTGTAGATGCCGTGTTGGACGATCTACGGGAGCAGATTACCGAGGTAGACGAGGTGGGCAACTTGATCGCCGGCGTCGCAGACGTGGACGAGACCGAGGTCGATGACGAGTACGAGGCTCTACTGGAGGAGCAGTCAGAGGCCGACCGTGTCAAGAAGGAGGCCGAGGAAGCAGACGAGACGAGACGGAAGTTGGCCGAGCTGGAGAAGCTTGGCCCAGTGCCAGATACTACGGGCGAGCCGGTCGCCGACAAGGAGGGTCGGACACCTACTCCTGTCACGGCTACGGCGAACAAACTTACTGCGATGCAGATCTAGAATATCTGAACGAGACAGTGAGATGAACGTTTACAACGGGGAAAGCGATTCCCATCAAAGAGGTAGATGCAGCTCGTAATAGGGGCATCAGGATTGTTGTCATTATGGCATATGTACACTTGTATACAGACCAGGGGAAAACCGTATACAGAACCGTAGTTGAACTACTAATTAACTTAATGAGAATACCCTCCCTCCCCTACCTGTGATCCGTTTCCATTCTATCGTCTATTTGTTCTTGTATGCCCGCTTCTAATACCTGCTCGTCTATAACCTCCCGCTTTTTCCCTTTTCCTTTCCCTTTCCCTGAACTGCTCTCTGACACATCATCCCCTGTTTTTTTCTACCCCTCCCCCCTGACCCTCCTTTTTCTCCTCCTCAGGCTTCATCTGCGCCTGCGCCCTCGTCCGCCGCGCACTCGCTATCAAATCCCGAAACGACGTATCGTGCTTCGTCGCCCACGCCGACCCATCAAAACCCTTATCCCGGATCTGCGCGCCCGTATGCGCAGCCCGCGACCCCGTCGGCGCCCGCGAGCCGAGGGTGCGCTCCCAGACGTCGAGATCGTGCAGCAACGCGGACCGATCGCGCGGCCGCTGGGAATCGCAGTTGGCGTTCCACATCATGACCCATTCGCGATGGCGGCGCTCCAGCATGGAGCGGTTCCCGGACGTCGATAAGCTTAGATCGGCGAGTTCCTTGCGGAGGTGGGCTTCTTTGAGGATGGAGTAGTTGAGTGTGGGCAGGCGTTCGGGCGCCGTTCGGGCGATTTTTATTTTGGGGGGTTTTGAGGACGGAGGGGAAGGGTTGGAAGGCGTTGGGAGGTGGCCGTTGGATGTAGCGGGATGCTTTTACGCAGCTGATGGGGAGGGGCTCGATTTTTGGTTGGGGCGGTTGGGGCGATCCCGGACAGGTTGTGTCGATGTGTTTGTCGACTTGCACGGGCTTCATGCGCCGTGTGCAGATGGGGCAGGCGACGAGGCCGTCGTCGGGTTCGTAGTCCATGGACTCTGGTTCTGGAATATCGGGGGTATTATCGGATTCTTCTCGGGCTATTTTTGCGGTTGCTTCCATGCCCTTTGTCTTGCTCTTTCGTGTGGAGCGAGTCTTCTTGCTGGCCCGTTCCTGGCCACCATCTTCCAAATCTTTAAATTTCCGCTTCGGTGACTCTGATGCAGTGCTGGACTCTTGTATAGGAGGGGTTGATGGAGGCGGTTTCCTAGCAAATTCGAGTACGGCGGCGCGAGTCTGCGTAAAGGCGGTAACAACCTCCTCCATGGACCAGTTGCTCCTCAACTTCACCTCCTGCTCAGGGGCACGACATAGCGGGCATTTCCCTTCAGCAGAGAGTGCGCGACGGATGCATAGCGAGCAGAAGGTGTGGTTGCATGATGTCAACATGGGCGTCTTGTAAAAGTCCTTGCAGATCTGACAGCGCAAAGCGGCTTCGACGGCAGTGAGGCCGGAGAGCGGCGTGGTGAGCCAGTCAGTCGAGTCGGCCACATTGTCGAAGTCGCCGCTATTCATAGTGACGAGTTGAGAGAAGAAAAGTTGAGGTTTATAATGAGAGCGACGGTGTTTCCATTTAAGAGCAGCGGATAATTCCGTGGAGGATCGGCGATTAAATCTGTGAGCCTGTAGGTATTCCGTATCGATGATGAAGTCCAAGATCAGAATCTGAACGGAGTCAAGTCGTTCTGGTTTCTCTGAAATCGCCACTTTTTGCTCGTCTTTGTTTGAGTTGGAGCTCGATTCGGGGTTTAGACAGTCCTATAAATGGTACAGGCAAAAAAATGGTGAGATCGATGAGCAAAACGCGTCAAGATCGAGCTGAGCCGTCCGGGATGGACTTCTTTGACAAGCCTGCCTAGAAGAATAGCGCCATCGCGTGTACTCGGGAATGCAATGCACGATACGCACACGGTGTGGATGGCCCGCCCTAGCATGCGAAGTACGACGCTGTTCTTGCTGATCGGGATCTAGACAGTGTGATTACTGGGAGACCTACTGTGTACATCGGACCCACCACTTAACGCGTCCTGCGTCCTTCCGAGCAATTCAAGCGACACTTTCGACTTTCAACGCGTTTGGACTTGCAACTTTCAACTTCCAACATTTTCTCTCCTCCCAAGTCTTTCATCGGCAACACATCGTTTTCGTTCGCAAAGATGGATTTCTCACTAGAGGATGCCTCACAGGAGGATTTCTCACGAGATCATATCTATCATGCGTATATCAATCCAGACGATATCGACCAAGACGGTCTCATAGAAGAGACATGTTTGCTCGAGGACGCCGACATGAGTGATGTCGAGGATGAAGAACCACCCATTATTGAGCGGCCCTGGTCTCCCGTCAGGGGTCACGAGGACTATGGGGGTTACCTCGCTCGCAAGATCATGACCGACGACCAGATCGTGAGTATATTCCGTATATCCTGGATTTCAGCTACTAACATCCATCTCAAGGTCACATGTCGCATGCTGAGTGTACTTATGGATATCGAAGCGAACGATGCAAAAGAGTATGTTCAGATGAGTCTGCGGTATCTACTCGTGGTGTTGGTTGGACTTCATGCTAACAAGCGACAAGAATACTCTTTGAATTTTACGAGTCGCAGAACAAATTGCATCCCGGCTCGGTGGGCGCTGTTTTCATGGTCCATGGAGTCGAAGCCGAGGTGGAACCGAAAGTCGAAGATGTCGAGATGGCCGATGCTGAGAAGGCTGTTTCCGAGAAGCTCGCGACTGTGCAGATCAAGGTCGAGAACCCCGATGGTGAGAAGGTCGACGTTGATATGGCCGACGCCGAAGCGGCCGATACAGCTCAGGATGCTCGGGCGATCGACGACAAGGAGATCCCATTTTCTGAACCAGTGCCCCGCAGTACTGTCGCTCTGGTAAGCGAAGCGCATATCGAAGGTAAGTGTTATCGATCTTATCCGTGTAAGTATAGAAAAGGCACGATATTTAACCCGTGGCGCAGAGTTCATGTCCAGATACAGCGAGGTTACTTCCATTGAGATCTACAGCTTAGCCCAGAACCACCCTGAAAACAATGAAAGCCTGAACGAGAACTTGAATCGTGTTCGCGATACCCTCGATAGCGACCTCGAAGCACGCCCCGACGGGGCCAGAAAACGCATCACCATCCCCAACCAGGAGATCATAGATCAATCCCTTCGAATGATGCTAATGGAAGATGGTAAGGAACAGGCGCTCAGAATGGGATATGACCCCAACTTTACTTCATCTGCACCCGCACCTGCATCTCCGCCTGAAGATAAGCTTATGGGCGACCCTTTTGTTTCGGCTTCCCGCGATGCTGGACCGCCACCATCATCCGCTCCTGTAAAGCGGCCCGCGGGTGCTTCCAAAATACAGTCCAAAGCAACCTCGGGCATCGGTCAGATGTTTGCGAAGGCATCCGCGAAAGCATCTGCGAAAACTAAAGCGAACCCCCGGACCAAGGTTCACAAGTCTCCGTCTCCATCTCCGCCGCCCACCGCCAGTAATACCGAAGATCAACAGGACACATGCACTATGTCGGACGACGGGGAGGATGATGATGCCGCGCCGCCAACGGAACACAGCGGCAGAGATAGCAGCGCTAGCCAGTTACGTAGAGCCCGCCAGGCCGCGCTACGTCGCATGATGGAGGAGGAAGAGGAAGAAGAGGCGGCAAATGAAGGTGAGGATGACGACTTCGACCCGATGCACGTCGAACCGGAGCCAAGTCCGAAAGGGCCGCCAATGCCAGAGATGTGGGAGGACGATCCACCGGAGTATGAAGCGCAAGTGGCAATGGAGGAGGCTATGCAAGGACCGATGGAAATTATCTCAAGCAGAGGTGACGGGCGACGAAGGGGACGGCGCCGCATTGCGCGCAAGAAGCAGGTCCTCGACAAAAAGGGGTATCTGGTTACCTTCATGGAGCCCGGGTGGGAGTCCTTTTCCGAGGATGACGATGCGCCTGCACCCACTCAGACAAAGACAAAAACGAAGACCCCGTCCCAGTCCCAGTCCCAATCTCAGTCACAGTCCCAGTCCCAGACTCAAAGTCAGGCTCCGTCCTCGACTGCTGCTTCTACCGGCTCAGCAGCGGGAGGGAAGAAAAAAGGGGCTAAGGGGGGCTAAAGAGGGACAGGGCAGTATCATGTCTTTCTTTTCGAAGAAATGAAGGAGTGAGTGGATTTGTAGGAATTATTTGGCAATGGGGCGACGTTATTTAGAATTACTATGGCGACATCGTGTTTCTTATGAGTGAGTAGACCACTCACCATGTTGGGTTCTGATTGATATCCATATTATTACGCCCAAGACAACATCTGGCTCACCTGGATGGATGTTCTTGTTATCCAGATAGTCCGGATCACTTGAGGAAATACGCGAACAAGAAATAGGTTCGGTCATATGGCGGAGTACATACACTATGGCAATGAAATAAAGAAGGGTAGTCTGAAGCCAGGCCTCAAATTTGAATGTGAACCGCACCGACCGTACGTATTATACGTCCGTAGACTACTACTCATCAGTATCAATAATCGGGGGATCTTTACTTTTACATGTGCTTGCTTGACACGGATGATAGATCGGTCGTGTGAAATCAACTCATCGTATCACAATCCCCTGAATCGTCCTCTATTTCTTGAGCCCCGTCTAACTATCCAACACTGAGAGATACTAAGTTAGCATTCCCTTCACTTTATTGACTCAACCTGTGAGTCTTCCCTGCAAACTTGGCAAAGCAGTTTCATAACTAGGCATGACTTGTGAACCTTTTGCCAGTACTACATATGAGAAATCTGTCAATTGCTGCGTTATGAGCAGGTCGGGTTCGATCGTGACATGGCGGCATACGTATGATGACGGCGATCTCGTTTTTGGCAAGTGCGTAAATGTAGGTATTCACTACTCTTTGGTATTCTGGTTGAAGCTCATGCTATATCCACCCGTCTTCTCATCTTTCACCATCTGGAAGTTCTCCGTGCTGAGACCAAAAGGTCTCAATATGCCGTTTCCAAGCTACAGACATAATGAGCTGTTGTCACATTCGTTGTTAGATAAGTTTCGGGGCACTTACGTCTTTCAGCTTCCCCCACATCTCGCTCATCTCCTTCTCTTGTGCCGCCTTGACCCTCGGTGGTAGGGTCCGTAGTTGCGTTCGGACGATTTTCACGTCCGCACTGCTTAGGTTTGTCATGGTGGAGAGAACCTTGTAGTCTTCCTCGGCCGCGGAAAGATTCGACCATCCGTCAAGCTCACTCCTCGCTCGGGCACGACGCATTAGGGCTTTGGCCTTTATTCTTTGTATGTCTTCCTGGCGTTTCCGAGTCGCATTTTGGGCGTCTGTCTCTTGTACGATAGCTGGAGCACTCTTCTGAGCCCCAGCGCTGACGATCTCTTCATCTGCCTCCTCTTCCTCATTCTCTTCTTTAGCCTCCTCTTTTACCTCATCGGTAGGTTTCTCAGCGGCTTCGAGTACGGCCTTCTCAGCACGAGTTAGGTTGTCCAGGGCATCGGTAGCGCTCTTGATAGCCTCTTTATACTGCTCTAGCTTGAGATGGCAGGCGGCAATGTTGGATTTGAGTACGGCGAGCTCGTAGTCTAGGTAGTGAGGGCAGATGTGAGTGGCCTCTTCGTATTTGTTGATTGCATTTTCGAATTTGGACGATGAGAAGAGGTCGTTCGCTTGGGTTTTGATCTCGTTGGATTCACGTAGCAAGCTCTGTATGGGAGAGCTAGCGATTAGTACAAGAGAATAAGAGCTGAATTGAACGACTCGACTGGCTTGATATACATGCCGCTTCTTCTTCTGGCGAGAACCTTGGAGCTGGTGTCAAGTCCTCGGCATCCTCGCCAGAAAGACCCTGGACTTGAGGATGGTTGACTTCTAACTTTTCCTTGACGGACTCGGATGGTTGAGGCATTATTTCGTTCTGCTGTATTCACTGTCGGAGTTATTATCAGGTAGAAAATAGTAGCACAGAAAGTGAGAAAGAAAAAGAGGTAGCAGATGTGATCAGCACCAGCAATTGTTGTTGTTGGCAACGATTGTTTGCGTCCCCTGACGGGAAGCTCAAAACGTCGGGTGCGTCATAAGCTGCCCGATGTCTCTCATTACTGAATACCCCCGGTCAACTATGCACCTATCGAGCCTCATAGCGTGGCGGGGAGCTGCCCCAGATGTCCAGTCGGGTGCCTTTATCGAGAAGAGCCGTTACCGATAGCGGGGCAATTGTCTTTTTACCCCTCCATTTGTGACTCGGGTTGGGTTAAAGACCGAAGAGACCCATTAGGTCAGCAAGGTATGAGATCGGTTAGGGTCAGGAAAGACATATTATCGCGGGTCTGATGGTAAGTGTCAGATGATTTACCTCGTGAAGGCACTGATAATTCATTACTCTGCGCGGTACACTTCAACTCCATAAAGCTAGATATAGATAGCATCTTCATCAGTCCATCCATCATGGCACCACGTACCGAGTAAGTCTCGTTCGTCAGAACCGGTATACTTGCCACAGCTCCCGTCCGAACTGACAACGACCCCTGATGCAGCTTTCCGCCCGTAAGAGCTTGTCTCTTCGATATGGACGGTCTGTTGCTTGATACCGAGGATATCTACACTCTATGCATCAATATGATCCTCGAGAAGTACGGCCGTTCAAATCTGCCGTGGTCCATCAAGGCGCGCCTTCAAGGGCGACCGGGCCCCGATGCCAATGCCCTCTTTCACGACTGGGCCAAGCTACCCATCTCTGAAGCCGAATACATGTCTCAGTACTCTGCCCTGCAGCAGAAGCACTTCCTCGACGCCAAGCCTTTACCAGGTGTCGAGGACCTCCTGTCCAACCTGGGCCGGACGCGATGGTTCGAGAAGCCCAAGGCTCAAGGCCAGGGTCACCGCGTGCATATTGCTCTCGCAACTAGCAGCAACAAGACCAACTTTGCCGTGAAAACCAAGAATTGGACTGAGCTGTTTGCTGTCTTCGAGTCTCATCGCCGTGTGCTTGGAGATGATCCGCGCGTTGCGCCTGGCCGTGGAAAGCCCATGCCTGACATCTACCTACTAGCACTTAAGACCATCAATGATAGTCTGCCCGAAGGAGAGAAACCCATCACTCCTGAGGAATGCCTCGTCTTCGAAGACAGTGTCCCTGGTGTGGAGGCTGGTCGCAGAGCCGGTATGCGCGTCGTTTGGGCTCCTCATCCCATGCTAAAGAAGGAGTACGAAGGTCGTGAGAAGGACATATTAGCTGGACGTATGGGCGAGGCAGGCGAAGTTGATCCTCACCAGCTAGGTGAACACGACGATGGCTGGGCTCATTACTACCCCGACCTCACCAACTTCCCCTATGATACATACGGAATCGTGGTGCCGCCAGCAGAGGTTGAATCAGACCCTTCGATGAAGGAAGACGTGAGCGTGGATGTTGTGGCTAAGGATGCGTGAGCTGTCATGGCCAGCCATCGATCCATATAATTGCAGAGTAGAGAAATGTCATCCCAGAGAGGTAGACGGGTATCCCATAATAGACGTAGCCGTAGGAATGGCACCATAGAGTACAAGCTTGGCAAGCATGAAAATGTCAATATAGCCCAGAGCAGATATCTGATCTCAGACATCAGTAGATATCCCATAGACTAATTTTTCCATCCTTGCTTCCGGCAGCCAGCCAGTGCGCCTCTTTGGCCATTTTCATGCGTCTGTCTTTGACACTAAGCCCGCCCGGCCTGGAGACGGCGGCTAGACTTGTTTCCTTACTTCTCGAGATACTCGAATCGCCGGAGGGTATGGCCTGTTCTGGGACTGGGAACTCTTGTGATTCCCCTTGCGAGTTGCCGGAAGCATCTTTCCGACCGTCAGCCACCGCCGCAAAAGCGACAGCGTAACAACCTACGCCGTGCCACTTCAGCACCGCCAGCTCGGTCATTGTTTTAGCCGAATACACGCGAATCTTCGAGTCCCAGCCAGCGGTAGCGAAAATTCGGCCGTCCGAGCGGATCTGCAGACCCTGTTGTCCTGAATGTTTGGTATTGATTAACCTCACGGGCGACGTTTCCACTCTCGGAGCCTTTCTTGGTATAATACGTGGCTGGGTCCCAGAATTTGAAGCAAGTGCGGACGCGAGACCCATGGATAAGAGCGAGCCGTTCTTTTTTACAGGTTCTTGCTTCGGCTCCGTTGGTTGAGTACTATCACACTCCGGCTTATGAGTCTCCATCTCCTCCGACACGGGTACAGGTGGCGTTGTGGGATTCACTTGGGGAATCGGATGCTTCGCAATGATAGCATCAGCGCCAGACGTAAGAAAGTATTCCCTATTGGGCGCTACATCGAGCGACAGAATCGGTTGGCTATGTGCTTGGTGCTGGTAAAGGATATCCCAATCCCAGTTCTCGCCCTCGCTGCACTGCGCCACGATGGCCAACCCGTTCTCATAGCCAGCCAGCAAGAAGAGCGACCCATGTAGCCAGAATAAGGAGAGTGCCATCACCATCCCTTTCTGCTCCGTTTTGTTGCCTAAATGCACCGTAGTCCGCCGGTTCTGGCTCGGAAGATGAAATATATCGACCTATGGGCGAGGTTAAATAACTGTCTCATTGGCAATGTGCATCCCAAGCAACGAAAGGTGGTCTTCCTCAACTCACAGCTTCCGTGGCCAGCGTGTTGGGCACCGCTAACAAGAGCTCATCACAGGCAGCAAGATCCGTGTCTGGTTTCGGTGGGCACTGAGCAAAAGAACAGAAATTCATGGTATTGATCTCCAGTATATGCAGAATCCACGGCTGTGGCCGTTCAGGCGCAGACTCATCTAGAGGAAGCGCGGTGCTCAACGCTGCTTCGTCGGCGGCTGCAACTTTCCATACAATTAGACGATTGTCTCTCCCTTCCCTACAGATAAGATGGCGATTTCTCAGTTTCTTTGTCCATCCCACCAAACGTCCACGGCTCGACCGTATCGTGACAGACGGCAGAGTATTTGGGGACTTACGTACGTTATGAGTCTGTCGTGGCCCCAGCCAGCGATGCCCAGAATCGCATTGTTATGAGCGCGCCAAACGGCTCGGGGCCTCATAATTGTGAGATCCCATAATATAACAAAGCCATCCGCGTCGCCGGACGCAAGGCGCTGGCCTTGTCTGATAAACGTCGTGGCATGTACTTGGCTCCGATGGCCCCGAAGTATGGACTTGGGCTGAGCTATCGCCAGTTGCGACATGATACGAGGATTACCTGTCTTTCTTTTTTCTTTTTCTCTTTTTCTTTTGATTGATGACAGATAGTCAACGTATGCAGAACCAGTTAATCAAAACCGGTCATATATCTCATTCGAGAAGAGGAGGAGGGGTCCTGTCCAAGTTTTCGCGTTTTTCGTATGGTAGAGTACAGGTAATCCGTTCCTTGGATTTAGGTGTGAGTTTGGAGACGATGACCTTGAGAACTTCAGGTGTGGACCACCAGTCAACTCTTACGCCCGCCAATTGCTGCCACTTGGTGCCCCCGGGGGGCCCACTAAGGTGGAGGACTACGACATTCATCGAGCCAATCGGATAATTTCCATGGGATCGTGCCCATCTTTCCTAGCGCCTGCCCTCCACCGGCAGTCATGGAGGCAAGAACAGCTCCCGGGTCAGATTCCTATAGGCAAAAGCAGGAATGTCGCATCCTTACGGATTTCTTTCTTCCCACTTCTTCCCTGCCACATCCCACCTCGTCTTTAATTTACGTGCACCAATGCAAAGTCCCGTTATATCACAAGATTGAATCTTTGTGAAATCTTACTCATTTGATCATCTGACCGTGCCATATTTCATGACTGTAAACCGAAGACCGGATGTTACACTACATCGTTGTCGCTGTTGATTATCGTGACCCCGCTTTGTCGGGGGACCATGGGTACCGATCTACGAGTGAGGGTATCTTAGGGACACGACATGATTCAACTGCTGATACTTGCCTGAGCGAGCATGGAGAACAGCTTCAAGATTACTTCACGGCATTGCAGCTTGAGAAGCGCGATTGAGCGTCTTGATAGGTTCTCTCAATACGGAATACTATGGAATCTCCGAAAGAAGGCAATGTCGGTACGAAATATGTATCGGCGGTCAGCAAAAGAAGGAAACAAACAAGCACAGAGACCTGCTTGTTAGGAGATACGGAATACCTACGTCTGATCGTACGGCCGGATCCCGGAAAGCCCACGGTCCACTACGCCGAGAACAGATTAGGGTCCTGTCGGGACGGTTACCAGCTCACTAGATCTGACATGCCGTAGAGATGCCGCACTTATCTCGGAGAGAACCCAGTCTCACCTCATCCCTGCACTCGGCTCATAATGACATGAGTTCCGCAGATTCTGAAGATCCAATGCTGAGGTTGTTGGAGGCAGACCCTTCACCTTGGGTCCCGAACAAACCAGATCATTCCGTACCGTAATATGTGAATATCTTATTCATGTAGTGTACGGAATAACACCAATGTGTACCCATGGGCCCTGCCGATTGGCCGATTCCATGATGGTGGCGGGATAAGTGCCCCGTAAGTATTGGAGGCGATACCTACAGTCACTCCTAGTTCAGCCTCCCATTCCATCATACTATTGCTCAGCCGTTTGGGATGATACCTCTTTCGTACAGTGCAAGCCAACTTGACGACGCATCTCAGCTGTTCTCATCTTTCATTTCGTATCTCGTGGCAGATATTCCGTACATATGTATTACGGAGCAGGTTGTGATGAACGGGAGAACGAGCACCTCTGCAGAGATGTGATAGTATCGGGTCCATCACGGTGCTTCTCAGGTAACCATTCCCGCATTCGCGAGCTGAACGAGCTTCTAGTCTTCCGTACATACGGAGCACGAGCACTCATTCGAAGACAACTTAGCCTACCTTGCCAAGATTACCACGAGCTTCAACATACACATTCATAAACGAATTCCTCAATCGAAAGATTATTGCCTAATGAATGCAATCAGGAGCTGCAGGCAACCGACCATAGTTTGCACGATCTATGCATCTGGTTAGTTATCCCGCAAACCCGTCGAATATTCAAATTAGAGGGCTTGGAATGTGTACTCGTACTTCAATCTGTGCCCGGAGTAACAAGAATGATGTGTCAAACGCCCGAGCGCTACGACAGAGTACGAGTAAGCAGCTCTACCGCACTAATTCTGGTATAGAATAATACTACTACAAAGGTAGGCTGAAGTAAATGACACACGAAATATGAGGGCTCGCTTCAAATCCCACATTAGAGAAAGTTGCGGTATTCCGTAGGTGGTAGTGAATTGGACTTCGGGTTACTCGTACGGAATACATGTAAGAGAGATGTACGAGTAGCCGCTGGCAAGTGGGACATATTGGAAACAATGCAATCAATAACACCCGTTGATGTGCACTCCATTATTACAAGCACGAAGTTTAGACCTCCAGCTATAAGATTATCTACATTCCTTAACGATAGTATGACCAGTACGATAATCTCAATCAAGAAATGTTCAGCCTCAACTCGCATGTTATTCAGCATCGTGAACTCGCTCCATGTCTTAACTCCTGAGGTCGTTGTTGATTCTTTCCACGCTGTACGGATTACATACCTGTCCGTACCTACCAGGTACAAGTCTCCTACCTACGTCAGGCATATACCTATCTAGGTTAGTCGTATCTGCAATGCTACACTGCGCTGCACCACCCTGGCAGGCAGGCAGGGTGCCGGTGTAGGCGATTAAACAACTACCGACCCGAAGTGCCTCATGTATGCTCTAACCCATCTAGGCAAGAGATAAAGCGAGGAGCCACTACGGCCGTTGACCACCATTAGGTAACCCTTACGAGTACACCATGACAATGCCGGCTTCCATGTGCTCTTCCCTCCATGTTACCACCACTCGTCTTCTACGGAATACTGTGTGTAATAAGCCACAATGCAATCTCACATTCTTCTGGCTCCGCTGGCTCCTCGTAGCCTCAGGCTCTTCTGGCTCCCGTCGTTCAGGAAGTGGTCATAACGCACTCATTCTGTGATCATTCATAATTGCCCAGCACCCGTGCTCCATCATGCTCCTGCTGCGAGGGGATTGATGACCCGGAAGCCGTGGGAAGTAAGGGTCACGGCCGCGAGAAAGACTGCTCGTTGCGAGCAGGCAGGTAAGCGATGTATTCAGCTTGACCTGTGACATCTGATTTTTAATCTAACTCTCGGCAACCTGGGCCATGATTGGAGGACTCCCAGGTTGGCGAGCGCCACCCTCTCCGTCCGAAGAGGAGCGAGTACATGCAATTGTACGCATTTCTATAGGTCGTAGGCAGGTCGTAGGGTACGGTGCCTGACCAGCCTCTACACTACATGCTACCAGGCATACTGCTGCGTACAATGACCCTGGTCGACTTTCCAGGGGTCGTTGTTCGCGCACTAGACTGATGCAATCCTCGTACGCAGCACTTCTTGTACTCCGTGCTGGGACCTGGGACGGGAGTTGATCTAGAAAGCCACCCTGCTTCTGGGCAGTTGGGAGCGAAGGTGATAGGCAGCTTCACTCTCCTCCAGCTTCTTCGTGCCGGCATTACCAGAAACACCAGCAATACCCAATATTCCCGGAGACATTCCCATCTTTCCCCCATACCTACTCCCCTCCTCAGCTCGGACCACAGTTCGAATCTCGCCTTTTGACGGTGTCACGACTCCTCAGCAGCAAGCAAAAGTCATGGTTTCCTGCTGGTGACCCTGAGCTTCCCGTCGCCTGGTGCTACGCCTTGTTCTCGATCTCCATGACCCTCATCGCGTGCCGGTTCCTGTGACTCAATCATTTACACACACGACACCGGGTGCTCGTCCGAGACTGTCCCCTACTGGTGCCGGCTGAAGCCTTGCTAGCCATCATTACCTGCATCAATTCCCCCCCGTATATCCATCCCGGCGTGTCTATGCCTATATTCGGTCCTGGATTGTCCCGAAGAACTGAATTCTAGCTAGCTGCCTTTGTCTGTATATACATAAGGAGCCGGAGCAGACGGGGATATCCGCTTCCGAGATTCAGCCCTCTCTCCTCTTTGTGACACATGATTCACAACAAAGGTAGCCGCCAAGCCGATCATCTGTGCCATTGTGTTGTACTTGCGCTTGCTGCTTCGAGTCTCACGCTCCCACTACGCCTTAACTCTCCGGGGACGATTCGATCGTGGTGCTGGCGGTAGCCGACACCGCCTTCCCCAACATCATCGAACCAAATAGCGAGCTTGGCGCGACTGCGCTGGCCGCACATCAGTATGCGGAGCAGCCCTTGCTGCCGCGAACCGTCAGCAGCGGCTTGTTCGAACCTCTATTATCCGAGAAGATTCAGAGTCAACCAGTTATACTGTACGCCCGAAAACGCAAGATGGACGAGAGGTGTTTCGAGATGGCATGCCTGGATCCGGCGCCCTCAAAGAGCAAGAGAGTCCGCACGGGATGCCTAACTTGTAGGGAACGGCATCTGAAATGCGACGAGGGGACGCCCGACTGTAGAAATTGTCGCAAGAGTAGCCGGGAATGCAAACGGGGTGTCAAATTGAACTTCATCAACCTAACATGCATAGCGCCGCCGTATATACCACAAACGGACGAGTGGATAGGTATGGTCACGACAACCATGACGATCACGATGTTCCTCCTCTTCTCATGTGCCCCCGTACTTTTATAGCTGACCATATCTGTGCCTCTTCTAGTTAGGTTCAAAGACGAATCACGCGTGACGGCGTCGTGCTACCCAGGAGGTGCAGGGAGATATGCCAGTCTTGACGCCCAACTACCTACACCACCGCAGGAACCCTATCTCGACACATCTCCGCAAAGGAGTCCTCAGGCCATGGATCGGTCAGCTTTGCAGACAGTTGCAGAGTCGAGATCCTCAATATCAGTTCATCAGCCTCAGAGTGCTTACTACGATGAGCGCTGCCAGACACATCCAGAACTTCTGCTTGATGCTCAGTTCCACTCGCGCAAAAGCAGCGCTGCTTCGTATGGTCACTCTATCTCCGCATCAAGCCCAACCGTGTATGGGAATATCCCGTCAGAAACATTTACGCCGACTGAAGACATAGTCACCAAATTCAGTTCTCAACATGGCTATAGAAGCAGTGATATCTCCACAACCCCGTCAGTCGCCGGTTTGACGGAAGTTGGGCCGCCATCAACAGCTAGAGGCGCTGGACTTTGTAATGGTGAAATCGTCGAAGATCTCGGGAATGGTACTGCGACACCGGCAAACGACAAGGGAGAGCGGGAATACCTCGATTCGCAAGAAGAGCTGCATTTCATGCATGTATTCGTTTCGGAGGTAGGCTTATGGATGGACAGCCTGGATAAGGAGAAGCACTTCTCACGCGTGATCCCTTACTATGCACTTAAGTGTCCAATGCTGCTCAATGCGCTCCTTGCGTGCGGTGTCAAGCATCTGACACTGACGCAGCAATACAGCGACGAGAAGGCACTTCTCTACTATGACACGGCGACAACGCAGCTGCTACGCAACCTCCAGAACCCGGAACGAAACACGGCGGAATGCGCGGCCACTGCTGTGGTGCTTAACGTATATGAGATCATGAGCGAAAAGCCAACCCAGCGCATGAGCCACATAGCAGGGGCGCGGGCGCTCATTCGCGAGTGCGGTTGGAACGCAAAGAGCAGCGGTCTCGGTGCGGCATGCTTCTGGCTGAATGTTGGCATGGAGCTGTTATCGTGTCTTGCTTTCAACTGGCATACAGCGTGGGACCCGGAAACGTGGGGGGTAAACATGGACTTCGATACCGAGAGGGATGCCGGCTACGAGGAGATCTGGGTTCACCGCATATTCTACATAGTAGCGAAGATCGCCAACTTCCGCGCCAGCATCCCGAAGTTTCAGGAGCCAAGTCCGCACGATGAGCAGCTTCGCGTCCAAGCACGTATGGCAGAGTGGAATCGTCTGAAAAGAATGTGCGAGGAATGGGGCAAAGCATGTCCGCGACCGATGCACCCGATCGGGTACGTTTGTCCGGCCAAGCAGACTGGCCCGAAGAAGTCACTGTTTCCTCATATTTGGTGCGTTATCTCCTAATCCTGGCGGCATTGATGCTTCATGAACGCGAACGAATGTGGCTGATCATCTCCAAAGGCTTATCAAACGGGCCGCCGTCGTCGGTAGGCTCTATTACCATATGGCACTCTGCATCCTCGCGCAAGCCAATCCATCGGCTTCCAAAGTCTCCGAGGAATTGCGCACGACACAGCAACATCACGCGCACCAAGTTTGCGGCATCGTAGCCCACAACCAGGATCGGGGCGTGGCCTCGGTGTCAATCCGGTCCGTCGTCATCGTTTCCGAGGTTTTAACCGACTACGCCGAGCAGCAGGAGGTGGTTCAGATCCTTGAGCGCATCGACCGTGAAACCGGCTGGAAGCTCGCCGGAATCATCGCTAACCTCAAGAAGCGGTGGGGTTGGGAGCAACCGAGTCCGACGGGACAGTTTCTCGCGCCACCCGGAGCGGTGAGTGGACATCAGACTGGACATGGGCATGAAATGGTCAAGCAGCCTGTCAACCGCCTTGTCACCGCGCCACTTACTGCCCCCGTATCCAACACTACGACGGCACCACCACAGCAGCAACAGCAGATGATGCTAACACCCGTCTCACAAATCCCGGTCACACCAACACCACAGCAGATGCAGCCCGTCGTGACGAATTCGCGGTCGATGCACGTGAATCCGCTCAGCACCGCCGACTTCAGTCTCCCCAACCACCCGTATAAAAACTGGTATGAACCGCCGAGCCGGTCGGGCCCATACAACCATCCAGGTTTGCAATAACCGCTCCCCTCCACTGTGGCAAGCCAAGTTCCTGATTGGAAAGGGAAGCGCGATGCCACAAGTTATAATGATAGTCCTCCCAGACGTATAGCGTGACGTTCATATAGGGGAGCGGCGTGTTATGGTGTATGTGTGATCCATTTATTGTCCTGTCTACTTATAGCATTTCTGATCAATGTCGGCTCAATACCCTCCCAGCTGGTCAAATATATCACCCGCGGGATTCTTTTCTTTTCTATCGAGGTCTTAGGAGTCCCTCGAGCATATTTTCGGCTGACATAGTCATTACATTGAACTTTGCGCTGCCACCTTACCCTTCCATCATCATGCTTACTGGAGATATGGTGTTCTAGATTCGGTGTTCGAATGGTTCGAAAGGCGCC
Source organism: Xylaria sp. L1 SY-2022 (assembly GCA_023079495.1). Classification (NCBI taxonomy): domain Eukaryota; kingdom Fungi; phylum Ascomycota; class Sordariomycetes; order Xylariales; family Xylariaceae; genus Xylaria; species Xylaria sp. L1 SY-2022. The sequence goes on from JALIDW010000004.1 coordinate 3,093,824, forward strand.
AATCCATCGAGCACTACGGGCGTATGTATGTGTTGTTCGAACCCCCTGATTTTTTTTCGCCGAAGAATTTGCTGGGATTCGGGACGGGCTAGAAAAAGGGAGCGAGGCGCCGATCTCATTTCACCATCACATGATTGATCACTTAGAAAGTGGAAAAAAAGCCCGTGCTCCATTTTTTCTTTTTTCCTTTTGTTTTCATATTGTTGGTATGTAAACTAACTAGGAGTTGGCGAGGAAAAAAAGAATGAGGATTCGCCTCATCACGACGTCGCCTTGTTTGTATCTAGTCGTGTTTCTTTTGCAAGTCTGGCTTCGGTCTATTGGACATAAAAGTTGGCGTGTTTTTTTTATATCGATAGTGGGAAACAGGCGAATTGGTGGTATCTTTCTGGTGTCGTCGTTGTGCTCGGCGCTTGGACGTCTTGTGGTTGTTGCGAATAGAGATGGCCCCTTTGTTTATCGAGTAGTATGTTGAAGAATGTCACCTATCGGGAGGTAGCTGCATGTGAAGCCGTGTGGGAAGCATGAGTCTGGCCAGGATAATATGATTTGCCACAAGAATCTTCCACCAGTGGGTTTCGATCAAGATGCTGTGACCGTTGAAACGATCGCTTCTGGCTACCATCTGCGGCGCCGCGAGACCAGACATCCAGTTTGCAATATTCATCATCTTCGCAGAATATCACCTCGGAGAGCTCAGCCGTACACCAGATACATTCCCGTGGGACCCAAGATGTCCTGCATCAGGGTATTGATGCTACCTTGTGATCTCCGGCTTAGCGAGTACCGCGTAGTCCATTATGGGAGACCTACATCCAACACGCATCACCCCGATTGCTCCCAGCGCCGTCTGGCCAAGATAACGAGTGGCATTTTCAGCTCCCTCATAGAACCCAGGCCCAATGACAACAGCGAATTGCGTATCCGTAAGTTATCCTTCGTGGTGTGTTGGAAACGGCTCGTGAGTAAGATACCCCTCGGCCATGTGACGGCTGACCACTGTAACCCCTATTTCGTGGTCCAACAACCCTTTGAGGGTTTCTGACGGGTAAACCGTCATGTATTTGAGTTAGTTTCTCAGTAGGCGAATTGAGTGTCTGTTCCTCCAGATAATGACACTCAATCAAAGCTTCTCCAAGAAGTGACTCTTGAACTTCTTGTTAGCACGATCGCTAGATCGATACTGGAACTGATCGCCGTGAATCTCGAAGCAGAAGGGCTTCTGCTCCGGAGAAGCATCCGCCACCGGAACGTGAATGCGGAACATGGTCCCTTCTTTCGGCAGAGTCTTGATCTGGTTCTTCCGCGTGATGATCTCGAAGGCGAAACGCGTGTCTTTGATGACAATGCCCCGTACGCCGACACGGCTTGGACACCGACTTCGCGAGACTTCGACCTCGGCGCCGTGGAAATCGGCAGCCGTCAGCTTCGCGGCGGCACCTTGTCCGCCGGTGAAGAGCTCGCTTCCGAGAATCTCGCGGATGTAGCCGATCCAGAGGTTGTGCAGGGACAGGAAGATTTCGTACTTCCGGCCCTCACTGGGTAGTTCGTAGAGCCCTAGCTTCCTCCGTTCGCGCGACGATAATGGCTTCGGCTTCAGAGCCTTCCGGCGCTTCTTTTTCTCCTCTCGGGCTTTCCGTCTGGCATCGCGGGCGTTGGATGGCGGGGGCGAGCTCGGTCTCAAGAGGAGAGGGCGATGTTGGATCTTGTCTGAGTAGATGCGATTTGCGGTGTCGGGGCTGTGAGCGCGACACAGCAGGGTCTGCGTTAAGTTCTGTTTGTCCTCTTTTGGCGGCATCGTGTTGTTGTTCAGATATCGATATCCTAAGACATGTACTGATAGGTGACGTTGATGTGTGAAAGAAAGATTCCGGTCAAAACTGCGATTTACTAGCGTGACTTGCGATACTGTTAGCTAGGCTGCTTGTCAGCACGCTACTGCGCAATTAGGTCACCTAATAGGCGACAGGCTAGCCGTACTTGTACCTAGGTAATCTGTACCTGAAGCCTCTCCCCCTCACTGGCAATCTGTATGTAGCGTACCGATACGCGCTTCCCACCCACGTTGTGCTATCCCTGCACATTAGCGCTCGCGCCCCAGATTAGCACGGTGTCAAGCCCACAACTCCCCGCAACGAGTTCAACGGTGCCCGCCTCGCCCGCCCATCTCGGCTCGGTGCAACCTTGCCCGCTGCCTCCGTGCTGGAGTGACTTGTGCTTACTGCCCACCCAACCTTAGCACCCGCCGTCCAGACCTAAAGTGGCCTCGAAATATCGCATTGATCGCATCCTTATTTTTGCCTCGGTCGACAACTTTCCCCCCCTCTCACATTTTTTTCAACCGACAACACCAAAAATCTACCTACTACTACAATTTCAACGCTCTTCTATGTAGCAACTACTCTTTTTTGTCTTGTAATTGACCATCTTGTCATGCTTGTTTCTGTGCAATACCTGTAGCTCGTCTAAATATTATAACCTGCTTAGCCATGTCAAAACCGTCATAGGGCCAACCATCCAGAGACCTCAATCACCATGGCCCAAGAAGATGACTCTCCGCGTGATTCAGCGCCCGACTTGCAGATCCTGGGCGATCAGATCACCCTCCAGCCGAGGAGTTACGTCGAATCCCGCCGGCACGACGACCATGAGCAAGCTCTCATGAAGAACATGGCCAGATTCCGCTCTGAGCCCCTCCAATTCCTCCGCGAAGTCTCCCTCTACGTGTCCGGCACCGGCTGGCGCGCCTACGACAATGTGATCGGTCGCCCTATATACTACTCTGGTTTCTCCGAGCAGATGATTAACGCCGTCATGTCCGCGCCCTTGTTGCAAGATCACATATCTCTGCTGGCCGATAAGCGCCTGCAAGTCGAGGAGAAAGAGGGATGGCTGAAGAAAGAAGACAAGGACTACGAGGCGAAGCGAGCACATCGAAAAGCTGTTATAGTATCGGGAGTGCGGGATCTCGCCCAGAAGATGACGGATGATATGATCTGCAAGTTCGAGAGCAAGACTTTCATTCGAGGCGCATACTATCTGGTGACGCAGCTGTTGACACGAGCATACCATCAAGGTCCGTGATTGATACATCCTCATTGTCCCGTGCACAAGTCTCTTTCAATCGACTAAACTCCAGCGCACAGGCATTCACGTATCCAGCGAAGAAGTCCTACGACTGCGGAAAGTCGCCGAAGAGGCCGAGAAAAAACAGCAGAGCATCATCTTCTTGCCATCCCATCGTTCACATGTCGACTATCTGTCGCTACAGTTAATATGTTACCGGCTGGGCTTGGCTTTGCCTGTCGTCGTGGCAGGCGACAATCTTAATTTTCCTATAGTCGGGAGCTTCCTCCAACATGCTGGTGAGCAACTCACTCTTCCACTCACTCAGACACCGAGCGTGACTGGTTGCTTACTCAAAGTTCTAAGGGGCCATGTGGATTAGAAGGTCCTTTGGCAATGATACCCTATATACTACTCTTGTGCAGGCTTACATAGACACGATGCTGCAGGGCGGCTACAATCTCGAATGTTTCATAGAAGGCGGCCGATCGCGCACCGGCAAACTGCTGCCGCCCAAGTACGGTATCCTGAGCTTCGTGCTGGACAGTATCCTATCCGGCCGCGTTGAAGATGCCATTGTCTGCCCCGTCAGCACTCAGTACGACAAGGTCATCGAGACTGAGGGCTATGTCACCGAACTCCTCGGTGTTCCTAAGAAAAAGGAGAATTTAGCCGACTTCCTCACTGGTGGATCATCCGTACTCTCTCTCAAACTAGGCAGGGTCGACGTTCGATTTCACGAGCCTTGGAGTCTGCGCAAATACATCGAGGAGTTATTGGTCAAGTTCAATAGGCCGTTTGGAAGCTCGGACTTGACATCAAAGACGCCGGAGAACCTCGTTCTCAAGCAAAAGCTACTACGGACCATGGGATACAAGGTTCTTTCCGATATCAACGCCGTGTCGGTGGTCATGCCTACGGCGCTCATCGGTACCGTGCTTCTCACCCTGAGAGGCCGTGGTGTGGGTAAGACAGAGCTGCTTCGACGCACCGAATGGCTTATCGCGCGAGTCCGCGCCAAAGGCGGCCGTGTGGCTCACTTTGGAAACGCCCCGTTGGTCGATGTGATCGAGCGCGGTTTGGAGGTTCTCGGCAAGGATCTGGTGGGAGAAGTCCATGGCCTGGCCGAGCCGACTTATTATGCGGTAGACCGATTTCAGCTTTCTTTCTACCGCAACATGACGATTCATCTCTTTATTTCCGAGGCTCTGGTCAGTGCGAGCATGTACACGAGGGTCAAGCAAGGCGGCGGTCCAGCACATCAAGAGATATCGTACACGGCGCTTCGAGAGCAGGTCCTGTTCCTTTCGTCGCTCTTCCGTGGCGAATTCATTTTCTCGAGCGAAGGTCTAGAGACGAACCTAGAGAAGACTCTAGTCGGCCTCGAGAACGACAAGGTGATAAAGTTGCAGAGATGTGAAAAGGGGGCGATCTACAGTATTGGTCTCGCGGACGAGGAGAGGTTAGCTGGACGAGAAAATTACGACTTCTACTGTTTCTTAATTTGGCCGTTTATCGAGTCGAGTTGGCTGGCAGCATGTTCACTGATGGGACTTACACCTCCTATCGATCAGAAGGAGGAGGAGGTATGGATTGAGGCCGCGAAGGCGCATAATACGGCGCAATTGGTTAGTCTGAAGACCTTCTTACTGCAATAATGGGCGAAGACATGATACTGACTCTTCCTTTCTATTCTAGCTTGGCAAGACATTATACCACCAAGGAGATCTAAGCTACTTCGAAGCTGTCAACCGAGAGACGATCAAGAACAGCTACCAGCGCTTCGAAGAAGAAGGCATCATATACGCAGTCAAGTCGAAGGACGCCAAAGTACCACCACGACTCTGTCTCTCTGCTGAGTGGCGGGCACCACGCGATCCCAAGACCGCCGCTCTTCTCGCCTCGGGTAGGTTATGGGATTTCATCGAGCGTATCGCGTCTAGTAGGCGCGAGGGCAAGAACAGACGTGACGGCGCTACTGTCAGCACGCGTGTGCTCAAATTGGCAGATGCCTTGGGGGCGCAGCTATTCGAGAAGGCGGCCGGGGACAAGAGCAAGGTCGATGCGAAGTTGAGCGATGAGGAGGCTGACAGACTGAAGAAGGCTGTTCATGCCGAGAAGAAGAAACGGCAGTTGGAAGCTCGGGCTCATTTGTAAGAGAGATGTCTGGCGTCTTTGTGTATAGTAAGATGTTGTACTTATGAATTATGCCGAACGTCCCGTCGTCCGTTTCCTTGGTGTTTAGCCGGGGAGACGGATTGAGCTGAATGATATGTAAGAATTATGAAGAGTTATTGTCATCCGTAGTGCCCATTCCAGTTGACGATGGGCGATGAGAAGACTTGGATGAATGAATGAGAGATGATGTCTGAGTAACTCGTACTCGATGTGTCAGTTTTCCATGTTTATATTCTGCATATTCGAATTTGTTCTTCCTTTCCATCTCCCGGTCAGGGCTATATATTTCAGCTAAGTACGAAATATACACGATATTCCCAATAGTGACAAAGGAAATCGAGGTAAGATCTCCGATGTTCTCTTCGAACTGTATCTATCGACCACTTGAACGGCCAACGTCTGCTCCATAGAGCAGATATTCAGCAAGTATCTTTGAGCGATGCGGGATATTTCATCCCACAGACATCTCCCGAGCTCTCAACGTAGCAGTCGATGCAACGAAATAATACCATGGGTTAGTTTCGTCCAGAGACAGAGGTCCTCTCATCTAGTACACGGACAAAAAGTTCCAGAATCCCAACACGGCACCAGCAAGCGGCATGACGATGCGGTAATAGTTGAGGTCTCCCCATCTCTTGACGAGCTGGACCGCTTCTTCCTCAGTAGGCGGCTTCTTGTTGCCAGTCGTCGCTTCACGCACATTTGAATTAGCTCTGTCCGTTTTCTTTCCGGGGATGCGGTTCCGACTCACTGGTGGTCATCAACCGGAAATTAATACGCATAATGAACAGATTCGTGAACACGAGCACCATGAGATTCGCCACGCTGCCCGCGGCGTAACCGCGCCACTCGAGACCCGCGATGCGGTGCTGGTGCGCGAGGTAGATGTAGTTGAGCGCCGTGATGAGGGTCGAGATGGGGATGTAGGCCGTGTGCTTGAAGAGCACGTGCCAGGCCTTGGCGATGCCGACGCCCGGGGCGCTTTTTAGGAGGGCTGGGATGGTGCAGAAGGAGAGGGCGGCGATGTTGCCTTGATGCATGCGTGTTAGTGGGTTCTCTGGGAGCATGGGGGGAGGGGAGGGGAGGGGAGGTTACCGGAGATCCAGGCCGATGCGACTATGCTGCCGGCGGCGGAGTAGAGCATGGGGGTTGAGGGGATGGGCATTTTGATGTTGGTCTGAACGGAGACGATACGATGACTGTGACTGAGGCTCTCTAGGTATGAAGTGAACTACGACTTGAATAATCTATATGAGCTCTATGCGAATTGTGTTTTGTTGAGAGGAAGCACGGAATAAGTAAGTACCTAAAGAGGCAGTCGAGAAACGTTGAGAGACTGGATCGAGTGTAGCTCATTCTCGCTCTCCGTTCTGGGTATCGTCATCGCTGATCAGTAAACACGAATTGGCGCCGCGCCATGACTCATGGTCGGCTAGAACCCCCACAAAATAAGAACTCGAAGCCTCCCGAAGGACGGGAGGACTGACGATATTGGGACATAACTTGCTCATCGTGATGGTTGATTGATACCGCCAAGACCTATTCTTATTTTTTTTCTATTTTCTTTCTGCTGTAATTTGTTACATCCACTATTACATAGTTATCTCCGCCGAAAACCCGTGTGTTCTAGGTACTCAATGTGCTGCAGATTCACATGAACCCTGCAGGTCCGCCGTATTGTCTCCGTTCCGGACGGAGATCAGCTCCACTCTTATCCGGATTTTATACGCGTATGCTCTTTCCTTCGGAGGGGAGTACTTTCCTATGCGGACTTCACATCTTTTATAGTCCCTGATTTGGTGGTGGAAGACTAGGTATAAAAGGGCAGGAGCTGTTTGCAGTTATGATCTTCTTTCCATTCCCACACCTCTCATCTATGCCGGTATGCCACCGACTTGTCCGTAGCCTCGGGTCAATCGGGGCATGGGACTTATGAGGACGTGAGAATGGTTTAAATGACTATGGAGTGGTTATTCGGGTTTGCTGAGCGGAGCAGTCTCTATCACCCTGCGTTGGACCGAATAACCGAGTATCAACATTCTACAAGAAACTCTCAACCACGCACTTCCTAGCAAGTAAACACCGCAGGCCCAGGAATCGTATAGGTCTGCGCCTGGTACGCATCGTACGTGATGCCTGGGTCCGATCCCTTGTACGCGCCCGGAAACGAAACCAGACCCGACGACGGCTTCGTGCTTCCCGAACCCGTGACCTCAAGCTGGTGACATCCCGGATAGAATTGTGCACCGGGATACTCGTACGCGGAGTGGAGCGCGATGATCTCGTGCCGCACGAGGTAGTAGCCCGGTGCTAGGCACGAAGGGATTGTGTACTGGACGCCTGAGTTGCCTTGGACCATTAGGGGGCTGTCGCCCCATGTGTTGGATGTGCCGTCGCGACCGGTTTCGGCGATTTTGAACCAGACAGCGTCGGAGCCGGGCATGTAGTCGTTGCAGCCTGTTGGACGAATCAGCATATGTATCTACTATTTATTTCCTTTTCTTTCTCGTTTGGTACGCACCGGTGTCCGGGCATGCTGCCATGTAGGTTCTGGAGAGGACAAGCGTCAGTAAGAGATGTTTAAGCGTCTGCGACGGAAATGAGAACCCCTTACATCACGGGCCCAACGTGACTATCAGGCCAAAGTGTCCATCAAAGTGTCACAGTCGAGCCAGCAGCTGCAGGTGCGTGCAGAGGAGCAGGCGACGACCCGACTATACCGCCATCCGTGTAGCCACCACATTGTAGGTCTTCGTACGTGACATCGGTGACGGGGCCGTTGCCTTGAATAGGTCTTGAGATGCGTTCCGGCTTAGAGGCATGTTAGTCTTGTTTGACTGGCATCCTTCTTTCATTGATGTTTGGAGTTACCTACCGGCGGATTGGTGTAAGGGTCTGTGTATGGCTGGTAGAACGTGTATTCGGTGCCGCCGATTAGTGCAGTGTCGACGTATCCGTGGGCTGCTACGGAGGTAGCGCCGAGGATGAGGGCGGCGAGAGTCCGCATGTTTACTACCTATCCAATTGTTCAATACAGTCAATAACTGGAAGTTAAGTCCTGAGCTGATGCATGAAGTTCTCAACTTGGAAGATAAACAGACGCGACATGGAGATGATCGGGAGTGTCTTCTTATATATACCATCATATACGTATCTCACCCACTTTGGATGTCTGCGTATGTTTACCCTCCGTTCCGGAAGAGAAGCGCATCCCAGCCTAAGATCCAGCGGCAGCGGAAGCAACGTCACCGTACGGTAAGCTGGATGTCAGCAGACAAGGGAGATAGGTGATCCGAACTGCTTTGTATGTTGACTGGTAGGATACGAACGCCACGAACAGCGAATCGATTGGTGAGTCTCGATCCGGTACCAAGACGGGCTTGTCTGTTTTGGGATCTCGGAAGATCATGGCCCAGGATTCATTGTGGTCTTCACTCCTGAACGATTGTTGTTGGTGGAACAATCGTGCATAGGTGGAAGTTGAATGCTGAGAGCTGGCAGGTTTGTCAAGATAACCTCATGTAGGTGGTTCTCCAGAAGACGGATATTATAGTCCCGTGTTTCCTGCCGGGTCATTGTCTATGTCCACACATAAGCCAACCCTCAGCTTGTAGTCATAATTGAAATAATTACCACGGTATAAGGTCCATCGGAGGGAGGTTATCTTCACGATCAAGTTAAGTATTAGTATGTAGTACCATACATCGCTCGCATCTTTTATCATACAAGGTATCGATCCAGGATATCAAACAGGATCAGTATGTAGATCCCATGATGTCCTTACTGCGGGCCGTGGCTTCGGCTCCCTCGAGCGAATCATCAATTTCAGCTTCGACTTCGACTTTAAGGTGCGCGATGAGCCCAATCAATCGCCGACACGTCCCTGTAGCATCTCGACTCCTGCGCAAATTCATGACTCGCAAGACTGCCCACAGGCGGTTCAGCTAGATCATCGCATTCCGGAATCAACGTGATGGGCGTGCAATCCTCTGGAATAGCCGGCACATATGAAGCCTTGACAGTGTCGAAGGCGAAAGAGGCGTAACGGACGACTGTAAACGCAGCGTTGTAGTACGGTATGGTTCGCAGGCAAGCTACAAATGTCCCTGGCATGTTGGCCGCTAAGTGAACAAATGGCTCTGAGGAGGGTTCGAGGAACACGCCCATTGTGCCGGTCCCAACGTTGATACTAACGTCGTGCTCGGTCATGCTATTTGCGTCCTTTTGATCCTTGGCTTGGATGTAGATGCCCAGAGGAAATGGAGGCGTGCCGCCATCTGTCAAGATGCTGCCGCGGTTCTCGCGTACGTCTGCATCGGTACCTGGGCAGCCGTTTAGGTTGTTTGCACAGTCTTTCAAGAGAACTTTCGAGAAGTATTCGCTCACCATTTTGGTAGAAGATCCTACCGGTTGAATTTGTGAGAATGGCATCGTTAAAACCAGCTCCCGTGTGAATTCCTTGGACCTCCCAACCTTCAATGGAGTCATAGTCGGCGAGGCCAATACGATCCTCCTCTGAATTGGAACTGTTGGCGACCAGACGGAATCCGGTTGAAAATGAATGAGGAGGGCCATTGCGAATCTTCGGGATAAAAATGGCAGAAGCTAAGCTGGCGGCGCCACATAAGAACGATATAGTTCCGATCATTGATACAATCATTTTTTGAGGCTGTCTTAGACGCGTGTAATTGTTGTGTAGGTGCTCCCTTACGTAGTCGTGAGCTGGCGGGTATAAAAGAGTCTGCGAGAAAGGTAAGCAGTCCAGCGAGTCCAACACTCCTAGTAGTCGAGCGGCATCTTTCATTTATATGGTAGATGCATACCCGCCTACCTTAGCAATGAGATGTTCCGTGAAACGACCGGTAGTCTGGCGCACTCAGGAACGGAATATGGGCAAGACTCGTGTAGATCATCGGTCGCGATCTCACCGAGTACATACGAGCCGTTGAATCATGCCAAGATAGCCAATCGTCGTGATGGACCATCGCGTGAAACACAGCTGAATTATCCATTTCAATACGAGAAGAAACAGCTAAGCCCTGTTCGTGTACACGGTCTATGTATGGGCGTACGTCGATGTCACTATGGAGGCTTGAGGCGTTCCTAGGGCGCCGCGTCTCGTAGATTGCCTATTCCGAGAGTGAGACATAGCGACAACAAGATGCAGCAATCAAGTAAGACACAGCATGATGATACCTTTATCTCCTTGAGTGTGCGAAGACGACAATTCGGTCAATAACAAGGGTTTGAACCAATCATAAAACACTTTACGAACAGGTACGTTCTTGTCTTGGACAGTTAGCTGGCGACATAAGTCTCCTCAGGTATATTGTGGCTGTTGTGGGGCGAGTACGGAATTGTCGTCTTCGCACACTCAAAGAGATAAGACAGGACTTTCGATGACCTGCATAAGCACACGACGTCGATTCAATATGTCACAGCGCATACTCTGTAACACGGGCCGCATCTCACGGGACATGCAGCCACCAGAAAGACGTTCCGAAGGGGTTAGTTGGAAGATTCAGGTATGCCCACGATGTGCTCGTATTTGACTGGGGAAGGCGTTGAACTTCAGGGAGAAGAAAATCCGCATATGTCTTTTGTCTTCGTTAAATGCGTTGATTATGATTCTAGTAAGCGCTATTAAGATTAGAGAGCGCGGATCGCATCTTCGATCCCCAGAGTCTGCAGACTTGCCGGTGATCATGGTGCAGCAGATGTAGCTCGACTAGCCGTCTCGGGGAGGCTTCGAGGTCTGTATACCTATCATTCATTGCGCGCTCCACATATCTAGCGCCCTTCTCGCGCGTTGGCGGTCATCGCAAAAGAAAACTGTTCATCCGACACATTCAATTTACCACTTGGCTTCCTTGCGGCTCTGGAATGTCTTCAAAATACCAACAATCTTCTCAAGAGCGGCCAGGTAGACCCTCAACTCAGCCTGGACAGCTTCGATGTCACCTCCGAGCTTGGGGTAGAAGTCCTTGCGGTAGGGGCAAGCGCTCATGGCAGCGGAGAAGACGGGCTTCACGAGGAGACCGTGATGGGGCTTGAGGGTAAGACCGTAGGCCTCACGGAAAGAGACCGAGAGCTCTTCGAGTTCCTTGGCGAGGTTCTGGCTCAGTGCAATACACGTGAACTCCAAACCCCTGCAACATCGGGAATCAGTCACAATCTTCGACAAGGTCCTACGAGTAACATAGATGGCGGGCATACCGGACTAGCCAGACGAGACCTTCGGCAGCCTTGTGAGACTTGGACTTGAGCTCGTTGAGAACGAGGGCCTGGAGAGTCTCGGACTCGGCGGGGGCGGCAAGCTGGCGCTCACGGATTTTCTTGTTCTCGATTAGACGCTTCGTTTTGAGAGACGGGATGGCCCAGTATCTGGCCTATAGCGGGCACGGGCACACCTTGACATTTCCCATCATATCAGACTTCACGGGGGAGAAGGCGACGGATCCGAGGGCGTCTGGATAGCATATTTGTATTAGAGCGGGAATTACGAGCAAGCATTCGAAAGGGGTCGAGAAGTCGGTTGCAGCGTACCGAACATGGTGGTCAACGACTCGGCGGCATCGAGGAACTGGGTGGTAGAGATGGCATTGTCGTTGGCGGCATCAATGGGGACATCGACGAAGGAGCACTTGAAGGTCGAGAGCAGGGTAGCTCCTTGGGGCACAACTGGGGCAGACATGACGGCGGGATTAGGAGGTTTGGTTAAGGAAAGGAAAGTAAAGATTATGGCAAAGTGAAAGCTGGATTACAAGAGAATGGGAGGACTGAAAGACTGGAAGCTGGATGGAGAGAGAAGTCTTTAGGTATAAGTAGGTCGGCTGGTTGGGATGGGAGATGACCAGGAGAGAGCGGGGCGGTCAATCAGTCAGTCGCGCAGTCAGTCAGGTCCAGGCAAGTTCAAGTACGGAGTACCTTGGTGGTGGTACCTAGCGCGCTGCATGTGCCCCCTGGGTTAAGTGATTACAGGCTCCGGTTCCCGAATCCGTACACGAGGATGATCCTACTCAAGGGTGCCTCTGCTAGCATGAGTATCGAATTGTTATTGCTACGTGTTCAATAATACCTGAATTGAACAATACCTATGATGACTTGACCAATCAACCCGAATATGAACACACTGCAATGTATATTTTAACCATGGTATGTAGCTCAAGGAACTCACAGGTAGAGATACCTACCGAATCGTGTCAAGTTGGAGCTTCGGAGCTTCAGACGGCAGCAATTGGACCCCTCAGCTCGGGACCCTAATGGCTCATGCTGCGAGGTCCCCTCATTTCGTCGGACCCTCAAACGACCCAAACAACCCCTTTCAAGTGCACGGAACTTCCGTGGACTATTCCGCGCTATTACGTAGTTGTACTAGCCCCAGGCCGGTCATCTGCTCATCTGGCGGGGTATTGGCTAGCCGGGCGACGCTAGCCCCCAGCAGGTAAAGTCCGCCCAAGACCCCACCAGCCGTACGTGCGCTAGCACGCATTCCGCAGCATCATCCAAGATTCCACCCACACCAAACGCCTGCTTCCTTAGCTGGGCTTAGCACGCCGTCCGAATTACCGGCACCTACCTAGGTAGTGTGCGTTCGTACGGAATACCCAACGCCTTTTGCATTCCATGAACCATGGCACCGAAGGCTGTAGGCACGGGATATGATAATTACGGTAGGGTGGGTAGTAGGTAGATAAACCCGGCGATCGCCACCGTTAGCGACCGTGACTTGGATCATCTCAAGCTCTCCGTCTAATGACGTCAACCGTTGCAGTTCATGGCAATATGCAGATGCGCTGATGTTCAGACCACATGCCGACTGTTAACTTACACTGGACAATGGAATAATATGTCGGTCTTTACGAGTTCAAAAGGGCACATTGAGGCTCAGGTGTGTCATTCAGCTTCCCTCTATCAGCTTGTCTTGTTATCGGTCCTGGTATGATTCAATGGAAGTCGTATAAGACAACATCGTACTTGCCTACTCCTTTAAGCTTCAGTCTGAAACCAGTCTTCTTCACTCGGGAAAGAGCTAGAGTGAGATCTCCTGCAGAGAAATCGGAAGGAATGGAGTCAGCCGGAAGGCACGCAAAAGTGTCACGGCATGAAGCTTTCGCTAGAGCCTCTCGTGCTTCAAAAAGTCCCGAAGCTTGTGATTGATCGTGACGTCACGCATATTTGTGTGTCTTAGCATCCCGTCTGTGTCTCTTCTGCCAGCGCCACTACCTTCACCTATAACACTCGGTAGTTCCATATTGGCATCATAACGTATTCTGTAGATATTATTCTCCTCCTTCAAAAATACTATAAAAACAATTCGAAGATTCGTTTGTACAGGCTACCCTAGCATCTATTCCCACTGCCAATCCCTGATCTCGGTCGACTTATACCATGTCTGCGTCTCAAGACGGTACCGATGGCTCCAATCTTGGGCAGAAACTGAAGAAGCCATTCCATGATCTGAGAGTGAAGTTTCAGGACACTCATCTGAATGATGTCAAAGCCAGCCTCATCAACAAGAAGTATGGATTGACATGTCCCTTGTAGTACGTGTCGCCTCTCGCTAACAGCACGTCAGACATCAGATCGGGAAGTTTGAGAACCTCGTATGTTATGGGCCTTTGTATATCCCACACAGCTATAACACTCTTGCTTGCTAATATTGCCATTTCCTTTCCCTGCAGTTCAATCCCCAGCATCGTCATGACGAGGAGAGCGAGAAGGCTTGTGATGAGAAGCGAAGCAGGATCGCAGATCAACACCGTTTCAAGTCTTATTTTCCCGAGCGCGACAGTAACCTGGTGAAGTGGTATGTGGATGGACGAGATTACTTCTGGGTGCGTATTATCTGTTCATTGCTTGTTCGTCTTACTGAATTGTTCATGAGCTATATGCCCTTCTGCTGCTTTTGCATCTCCCAGTCTCGAGCTCGTGGTGACGACAAAGCACTAACGCCTTAATTCATCAAAGGCTGTATCGGTAGCTCTAGAGCAAGCCAAAGAAACCATCTACATCGAAGACTGGTGGCTGTCGCCTGAGCTGTTCTTGAGGAGGCCCCCTTACTTCAACCAGGAATGGCGCCTGGATGCCATTTTGAAACGTCGTGCTGAGGCGGGTGTCAAGATATACATCATGGTTTACCGCGAGGTAGAAGCTGCCCTTGCCTGCAATTCTGCACACACGAAGCGCGCTCTCCAGAGTCTCTGTCCCAAGGGCTCTCCAGGCTATGGGAACATCAAGATAATGCGTCATCCCGATCACAACGTCCTTGAGAACGCTGCAGATATGACCTTCTATTGGGCCCACCATGAAAAGTTCATCATCATTGACTATGCCATGGCATTCATCGGTGGTCTGGATTTGTGTTTCGGCCGCTGGGACAACCACCAGCATACCCTCTCGGACATTCACCCCGAAGATGTCGCCAATGAGGTCTGGCCAGGTCAGGATTTCAACAACAATCGTGTTATGGATTTCAAGGATGTTTACGATTGGGAGCAGAATGAATTAAGCAAGGCCGAGTATGGCCGGATGCCGTGGCACGATGTCGCCATGGGCGTCATAGGGCCGTGTGTCTATGACATCGCTGAGCACTTCGTCCTTCGCTGGAATTTTGTGAAGCGCGACAAGTATAAGCGCAGCGAGGAGCATGACTGGATCATGCTCAGGGGTCGTGAGGGCGAAGACGAAGATCTAATTGGAGTCCAGCGCCCACAACAGTATGGTAACCCCCACTGTTCTCCCGGCTCGTTCATTCTCATAAGAATATGCGCCATTCCGTGTTTCCCCTTGAATTGAATGGTGTATTTGTCTTGTAGAAGCTAATGTAACGCTCATATAGTCCTGTTGGAGACTACATCCTCCATCCTTTAACTCCTCTGGAGACGAAGAATCTGGAAAACCGAGGATCGGTCCACGCACAGATCGTTAGATCCAGTGCGGACTGGTCCAGTGGCATTCTCAGAGACGCAAGCATTCAGAATGCCTACATTGAAGTGATCCGAAATGCTCAGCACTATGTCTACATTGAGAATCAATTCTTCATCACGGCCACCGGAGATCAACAATCTCCTATCCACAATACCATCGGCAGAGCTATTGTGGATGCCTGCGTTCGAGCCGGAAAAGAAGGCAGAAAGTTCCGAGTTATAATCATCATTCCCGCAGTGCCTGGATTCGCTGGGGACCTGCGTGATGATGCCGCGACAGGAACCAGAGCCATAATGGATTACCAGTACAAATCCATAGTGCGTGGGGGACACTCCATTTTCGAGCAGATTCGAGCAGAGGGTGTGGATCCAGCAGAGCACATATTCATTTTCAACCTGCGCTCGTACGATCGCCTCAACGTAACACCCGAAGTCCGTGAGCGAGAAAAGAAGGCCGGTGTGAGCTATCAGCAAGTGCAACGAGCCCAGGCCGAGGAAGTGGTGGGCACCGGCCTCTATGGTAATGGTACTCCAGATACCCCTAGCAAACGCGACAGGCACATGGCCAAGGCCAAACAAAAGGAGATGAGAAACCCGATGCAGAGCACGGAAGCTAAAAAGCGTTTTGAAGAGGTGGAGCGGAACGGCGAAGCTGCTTCACAAACAGAATGCAGCGTGGCTCACCATGCCATGGCCGGAACGGGAAAGCTTTCGGACGAGCCATGGCAGGGCGACCCGGATACAGAAGTGCACAACTGGATACAAGAGGAGCTCTATATTCACGCCAAGCTTCTCATCGTGGATGATCGTATCGTAATCTGCGGATCGAGTAACTTGAATGACCGCAGTCAGGAGGGTCATCATGACAGTGAGCTTTCTATCGTTCTGGAAGACACGGCGAAGATTGCAAGCAAGATGGACGGCCAATCATTTGACGCTGGCAAGCTTGCGGTTACGCTGCGGCGTCACCTATGGCGAGAACACTTGGGTTTGTTGCCGCCACAGGAACATGACGCAAGCGACGACCCAAGTGCTCAACCTCCGGGTGAAGATTCACTTAATGAGGATTCTTACCAGGACGAGTATGAGCATCTCATGGAGGATCCCCTGTCCGATGATCTATGGGAGCAATGGACTACAAGCGCCACCAAAAACACGGAGATATTCAGGCATCTCTTCCACGCAGACCCCGACGATCATAGTGAGTACTACGCATCTTTTTGTGTCTTATTAGTTCTGTCTAACACTGTCTCAGTCCGGACATTCGACGACTACACCACCTATCTGCCGCCAAAAGGGGTTCGCCCGGGTCACATCTTTGACAGATTTCTACCTCCAGACGATATCCGCAAGAAGTTGGACGAAGTGAAGGGCCATCTCGTTTGGATGCCGTTGGACTATTTGAAGGATGCGCAGATGGCTGAGATGGGGTTGCAAGTCAACCCATGGACGGAGAGTATCTACACCTGAAAAAGTGCTAGTCGTCTTGCAACAGTTGTTGTATTCGTATGTTTGATTCCTACGGACGTTGTTGGCTAGGTAGGGGTTATTGTTGTATTATTATCAACTACAGTTCTTACATCGAGGATGTATTCCGTTGTTGTCTACTGTACTGATCGACTCAGTGTCCTGGCCTACCTAACCTAATATCCCACATTATCTCTTTTTGATGAATACTACTCTTCCGGTTCGGGTCCACTGACTTAGTGGCAGTCGATTTGACAGTCGTTCGTTAAGTTCCTGACTCCCCGTAAACAATATACTCGTAGGCCGTTGTTATCATTGGACTTATGGTGGCTGAGTTGCCTATCGCCGAAAATGACCTGCATTGCCGACTATGTACCATGGCAACTACCGGAGGCTTATGCATGTGACTTTTTGGGCACGCCCGGTTACCGAAGACCGGAGAACAATGGTAAATCTCCGATTCCGAGCAGGAGCCGACATCCATGCCGGCAGATGTGGATCGTTCTTACCAATGAAACGCGCCTTCCAGCCGGCAAAGATGCGAATATGGTTTGAGACGACACCGAGTGAGCCTTCCGACTTCGAACCCTCGATGAGCCGCATGAGACCCTTCTGATATACAACGGCTGTTACATGGAGCACGAGATGAACGTCTTTAAAAGAAAAGGCAAGAGATATCTCGTGAAGTAGAAACTCGTAACACATGACATTGATCCCTGTTCTCTTGACAACTTCTTGAAGTTACATATCTTTTCTCG
The DNA here is from genome assembly GCA_023079495.1 of Xylaria sp. L1 SY-2022. Taxonomy (NCBI): domain Eukaryota; kingdom Fungi; phylum Ascomycota; class Sordariomycetes; order Xylariales; family Xylariaceae; genus Xylaria; species Xylaria sp. L1 SY-2022. The sequence continues at coordinate 3,111,222 of JALIDW010000004.1, forward strand.
TGAACAAATGAAGGCCCATATCCTATTAGAACCTGATCTATGCTTTTTCTGTTTTTTTTTCTTTTTTATTTTATCCAAACATGCTCTTCTCTACCACCCGCGTCCGGCCATCTTTTGCTCGGCGGGCATCGTCTTGACGTTGATACCAACCATAGCCTCACCCAAACCCTCACTGCACTCAGCAACGACCTTGGCGTCGCGGAAATGCGTTGTAGCCCGAACGATAGCGCGCGCCCGCTTAGCCGCGTCGCCGGACTTGAAGATACCACTGCCGACGAAGACACCGTCGCAACCGAGCTGCATCATGAGCGCGGCATCGGCGGGTGTCGCCACACCACCGGCGGCGAAGTTGACGACGGGCAGCCGGCCGAGCTCGGCGGTCTGCTTGAGCAGCGTCGCGTCGCAACCGTATTCACGCGCCAATTGCCGGATCGCAAGGTCGCCACCGTGCTGGAACGCAGCCTGCGCAGCAGCAATCTCCTTCTTGACGGTGCGGATGTGTTTAACGGCTTCGACTACGTCGCCGGTACCGGCCTCGCCCTTAGTGCGGATCATGGCGGCACCCTCGGTGATTCTGCGGAGGGCCTCTGCAAGGTTGCGGCAACCGCATACGAAGGGAATGTTGACTGTCAAAGAGAAGCGATCGCGAGTTAGTATGAGGCACATAATCATCTTTGTACAATTCGGTTGATCGACGCCTTTCGAGGTCACCCCCACACCCCTTCCCCACCTCCTCTCGTGCGCAATTGCTTGGCACCAAGAAAGAAGGAAGTCGGCCTTAACAAAAACGGTGGCAATCAAAAAGGGTAAAAAGTAGGAAAAGTATAGCCGTGAGGGAATTAATTGCCAAAAGAAAAGAAGAAATGAAATTGTGTTGACGTACACTCGGACTTCTCGACGTGGTACTCGTTGTCGGCGGGCGTCAACACCTCACTCTCGTCGATATAGTCAACACCCAGAGCCTCGAGGATCTGGCACTCGACAAAGTGGCCGATACGCGCCTTAGCCATGACGGGGATGGTGACGGCGTTCTGGATCTCCTTGATCTTGGCCGGGTCGGACATGCGCGAGACACCGCCCTCCGCGCGAATATCGGCGGGTACACGCTCGAGCGCCATGACGGCACAGGCGCCGGCCTCTTCAGCGATGCGGGCCTGCTCGGCGTTGGTCACGTCCATGATCACACCGCCCTTGAGCATCTGCGCCAGACCGGCCTTGATCGTGAAGCTGGCTTTGGCATCGTTGTTAGTGGTGGCGACGGGGGTCTTGCCGTTAGACTGGCCGTTCGTGGCGCTGGCGCTGGCGGAATCGGTGGTCATGATGAAAAGACTCGGCGTTTTTCGCTGGTGCCCTTGTAGCGTTTTTTTGTGAGATGCGAGTAAGAGTTAAGAGAGGAAAAGGTATATATGTATGTAAGGAAGGAGAGGAAGGTAAGAAAATGAGGAATAAAAAAACAGCGTCGCGAGAAAGTACGGCTTATGACTCCTTCCGAAGTTCGAAGAGGGACGTTACAGTAATACGGAGTCACAATATCTAGCGCCTGGGTCCGGACACTAACTGATTACTTAAGATGAGTCAAAGGGCACGAAGAGAGAGAGCGAATGGCACCAGCAGATAGGGCTCCCCCGTAGGCGGCGGAGATAGGTAACCGAGCCAGTTCACGGATTACTGTACGGAATACGGAGCAGGTATTCCGTACTCGTACGTAAACGTAGGTAAACTTCGCCTGCGACGGAGGTGCTAGTGTCGATGCTGTTACGAGAAAGGCGTGAAACGGTATGTACGGTCTCCCTAGGTCGATGCTGTTAGAACTCATTAGGCCGCTTGTGATGCCAGCCAAGCTGCTAGTGGTTGACTACTACCTACATAAGGTCCATCGGACGCATCGTGTTGTGAACTTGTTGAGAAGTTACTGAGAACAGACTGATGAGTGTAGGTACACTAAGCCCGCGCCCGAGGCCGGGTTGACATGTCCCTTGGAATGGGATGACATGCATTGCGCAAGGGCGCGGCGCGAAGGTAAGGTACCTTCCCTGGGCGGACCGCGTGTAGGTACATGTAGGTACCGTGTATTTGCGTCCGTATCCGTGTATTACGTTACCAGGTTAGGTAAGTAATCCGTCCCGGGTCCCCACCTCCTACGGAATCCCCACTGTAACCCACGGAACAAGACACAGAGGCAGGAAAGAGTCATGGGGCACGCTACCGCAGAGGTACCAGTGGTACTACCCAAGAAGGCAACTATGACGCCGACGTCGGGCGGGGCGCCATAAAATTTTGTCCCGCCCGATTTTGCCCAGATACCTGCCCTCACGCCTGCCCTCTGCCTATCCCCCATGTACCCGGTAGCCTCTGCCGAACCGGATATCGGCGCTACCTAGATACGGATCTAGGTCTGCCATATGGGACGAAGGCGATGGAATTCAATACCAGTCAACCTGTGACTGGTAGGTATACGGTTTACCTAGGTACCTACATCGGCAGGCGCGGTAGGCAGGTACTACTGGACTCGCGCACGAGATACTGTGTCTCTGTCTCGTGCGGTTTCGTTGTTCCGCATCTTTCCGGGCCATGCCGCCATCTAGAATCCCTGCCCGCCATTCTATAAGTGCTCCTCCATCCTAGCATCACGGGACCTTTCTCTCGGTCAGACGCATATCAAACGGGATACTTGGGTAAGACCGGAAGTGTCAGATTTCAGAAGAGATTTGCTTATTTTTCTTTTCATTTCTTTTTTGAAAAAGAGAAGCTTCAAAAGAAAGACTTAACATCAATAGAAGACAACACGCACGTGTTGGATCGGTGGAAAACTGCCTTCGTGCCTGTCCTGTTGCCGCTTCCATTTACATCATGGTCACCGTGGGTGTTCTGGCCCTGCAAGGGGGCTTCATCGAGCATATCGAATCGCTGCGGAGAGCCGCCGATCAACTCTGTGCTGGCCACGACCAACGGCCTGCTATCAGTTGCATCGAAGTACGCACCCCCCAGCAGCTCGCCACATGCGACGCTCTAGTCCTACCCGGAGGCGAGAGCACGACCTTGTCACTCGTCGCGGCGGAGTCCGGCTTGCTCGAGCCCCTGCGAGCCTTCGTCAAGTAAGTGAAATCCGGCGGAACCCCATAATCTGGTTCTGGAAGCAGTGGGCTTTTGGCTGACCAGATTACCGTCCTAATAAAGGGTATCCAAGAAGCCCGTATGGGGTACTTGTGCTGGATTGATCATGCTGTGCGAGGAGGCCAGTGCCACTAAGAAGGGCGGGCAAGAGCTCATCGGCGGACTCGACGTCAAGGTTCATCGTAACCATTTTGGACGCCAGCTTCAGAGTTTCGTCCGGGACGTAGATATGCCATTCCTCGGACGTGGAGAGAAGGGCAGCCAGCCTCCATTCCCAGCTGTCTTCATCCGTGCGCCCGTCGTCGATCAGTTGTTGCATTCGCCTGGATCCGAGGAGAGCGCCGTGGAAGTAATGGCCAAACTGCCGTCGGCTGGTGGCGAAGAAGAGAGAATAGTTGCTGTTAGACAAGGCAACGTGTTCGGCACGAGCTTTCATCCAGAATTGACGCCCGATGTACGAATTCACGTCTGGTGGTTGGAACAGGCTTTAAGAGGGATGGGGCTTGTATTTTGAATGCTCCATGCTCAATTCGTCGGTCATGCTGGGCAAGATGCGTTTGTCCGAAGACACCTCCGAATCAGTCCACAAAAGCTCTCAAAGAGAAAGTCGTCGTCGCCCTGCAACCAGCGGACCCCAACAACTTGACTACCGCTTAGGCTATCTACCGTATTTTCTGAATGTACGGAGATACCAAAACCGAAAGCACATGATGTGACGTCGACCGGGGCAGATATTGTCTCCTGCTTGGTAGTCGTACTCTCGTGGGCTTTCTTCCGCCGGTATGCGCGATTCCAGACGTTGCCATCGGAAAAGCCGACGCCACGGAGGTTCTGTTCATCCCAGGTCCATGAACGCAAGTCCAGGGATTCTACTGTATCACGTAGGATTCCTTGGAGGGAGGGAATAACATCCGTAGAGATTTGGGGGAACGGCCCACGGATAGTGATGCCAGTGACCGGGGGCAGGATTCTGTTAGCGACGGTGGAACTGCATCCACGGCTTGCGCTCAGTGAAGGTCGTCTAGTTAAGAAACTCCATGCGATTGCCCATCGACGTGTCTTGTTTCCCTGAATGAAAGTTGTGGTGGCAAAGTTGTGGATCTTGTGTTTTCTGAGAATGTCGACGAGGATCTCGAGACTAGACTGTCGACCCAGCATGGCCGTATACCATTGAATCCTGTCCCTAAGTACCAACGATTCATTGACCATCCGCTCGACAAATCCGACCTCTCCCCCTTCACAGACCATCTCGACGGGTGCGCCTGTACACGCACTATGCGGTGGCAATGATTTCTGCGAGGCAAGATCAAGCATCTCGGCAGCCGAGGCGTAAAAGGGAGGGTTCGTCATGACAAAGTCGATGGTGTTTAGGTCACATTCCCCGAGTGGTATCAGAGAATCAGACGTCGCATGATCTACAATGCGAATACGAGACTCGAGATTGTTCAAGCGCGCATTCGCACGAGCGCTGCTTAGTGAACTTGGATCAATGTCAGTAGCAATAAAATGCCATGCCGGGCGTTGAGCGCATCCTAGCAGGGGATAGATCAGGCTTGCGCCTGTGCCAATGTCTAGGCCGGTCACCCTTCGTCCTGGCTCGTATTGCTCCGAATAGGATGATGAGGTACTGTCGAGTAAGTCCTTGAGCCATAGTATGTAGTTATGGCGGTTTGGCACTGGCGGACAGAGGCGATCGGCTGGGAGGTTGATTTCGAGACCGAAGTCCTCTTTCAATAGAGTCTTGGTCAACTGCATGACAGCCATCGGATCCGTGAAGTCAAGACTGCCATCGTCTCCGAGCATGGCCCCGAAGTCTGGGTATTTCAACCCGAGGCGATGGAAGTCAGGCTCGATCGAGTATAGATTCTTGTAGTAGTCTTCGTCACGGCCCGCCGGGCTGACGATTTCATCATCACCGCCATCACCATCATGCTTATCTTGCTTCTGCGCACCATGGGATTTCGTATAATCATCATCATTCTTGTGACGCGTACACCTCATGTGCTCACCGAGGTATGGCCGTTTCATGCCTGCCGCGATGCTCTTGGCCCCCATTCTTGCCATGAAATACTAGACCAGTTAAGATGGAGTTCGCCCCACGATAGGGAGGGACTTGATTCACAATGAGCTTTCCCCGCGTTTTATTATTGTGCTCCCAAACAACGCCAGGTAGGTATAAATTAGGTAGGCCGTTGAATAAGAGGTAGGTAGGTAGGTAGGTAGAGTGTAGAAGGAGTCAAGTCTGCAGTGAATGCAAGGAAGTGATTCGGGGTTGTTAAGATTCCAGGTAGGTAGAATACGGTCTGCGAGTCTGCCAGTAGTTGTACCCGTACATGATCGTTCCTACCTAGCGCTTCCCGGTCCGATCCGGTCTGTCACACTCTTAACGGCCCGTGAACTGAAGGGGCCTGAGAAAGCAGCCAAAAGGAGCGTCAATCGGGTTATATTGCGTTGGGCTCTTGGATGAACGCCACGCACCACCCACATATACATTCACTTATGAACTGTAGTATACGATGTGGCGATGATTCGATTAACACTTGGTTGAATTAGCTACATAAGTTATGTAGGTAGCAAGTTTCTGCCGCCTCGGGCTTCAGCTACACCAAATCCTGCCTCGCCAGAGGACTTCTTTTTAGGAAATATTGTACAAACAAAGGTAGCTAAAGCTCAAAGCAAGGTCTCGAAAGCATTCCAGTTCCCGACCCACGAACATCATGATACCTGCTGCCGCACTCGATGGCATCACGTCTGCCAGCACCCAACTCAAGTACTCCCATGCTTCCACCTCAACCCACTGCATTCCTCGCATTACCGAATGACAAGCTGGACGAAAGCCAATAAACCCTCTTTTTCGCCGGACATTTGACCGTTAAAATCATGTGTCCGCACCTCTAACCACCGAAGACTCATCCACGGCGCAACAGAGCACCGTGATGACTAACAACTCGAAATCGCTCCAGACATTCGCCGGCTAAAGAGGCCGAGAAACCTGACCAGGTAAGGGATGTGAACAACTAGACAGGCCGGACTCCTCGTGAAAACAACACCCTAACTCCCGACCGAAAGGACTATTCCCACCGAACTAAGGTACAAACCCGACCCCGACACGACGCAGCCGACCGCACCATGGTAAAAATCAAGTTCGCAACAAGTCCTACAGTACAGCCAGGCAAAGCATATTATTTTTACACGTTCTAAACGCCGCCGCCCATGAAGGCCGCCAGGTCGTCCAGTTCAAGAAGCTGCCGCTCGAACGCAGCACATAGCTCCGCGCCACTCATATCCGCCGGAGTGTTTGCCGAAGCATCCATTGGGGGACGATCCGAAGACGAAGGCCTCGGTGATTCCGCTTTGGGTTGTAACTGAGGACTGGCGGTGGCTGGCGTCGATGTGCCGGCGGATCCACCGTTGATCGTCGTGAAGCCAGACTTGCGAGGGGGTTCGGCCCCGGTACTCTCTGCAGGGTCGTGGAGGTTGGCCGAAGAATGGCGCTCGTAGCTCATGCCCTCGGGACTGTTATCCATCTGCATCACACTATCATCCTTGACCGAAGGTGCAGCCGGCTCCATGATGCGAGCCGCTTCTCGGTCGTCGTTCCGCAGGACTTTAGCCATGACAGCAAGGTGACGAGACCACGGAACAGCAAGTACCCACGTGTTGGAGCCCTGCTGAAGAAAACGCATGCCATCTTTGACTATTGCCGTCGCCGTCTCATTCACGTCAACTGGAGTGAGGCCTTTCAAACTAAACCAGGCCACAGTTGCGCAGGCTGTGAAGCATGAGAACAACATGACAAGTGGAAAGTTGGGCACGGAATCTTTGTCAGTGTTCGTCTCAAGGGCCAGAAGCAGGGAGACCACACTATGCGACGCCGCGAAGACGCGATCAACTGTCTGGTGGTGCATATGAGGTACCGTGCGCCAAGTCTCATGCTTGAAACCCTCGGTCTGAATGAAGTGGAGAAGCCTGCGGCGATGAACCATGATGGTGGCACAATGGAGTAGACAGTGAAGCATGGCATATGTATATCCACTTCCCATAGTGATGTGCAAATTGATCTGGTTCGGCTTATCGACAAAGTGCATGGGTAGCGAATTGCGCACGGCTTCGATTCCAGCCTCCAGAGAAAGACACTGCTCCTCAGAGTAAGTCTCCATGGAAACCGTGTTCAGCATCTCGACGACGTTGCGCCAGGCCTGGGTGGCCATAACGATGTGGCCAAACTCTCCGACCTCTCCGACAGGAGCACCCTCTGGGAGGCTAGGTGGCGGATTGCCTACCAAGGTGCGAACATAAACAGGAGTACCGAAGTGGTAGCTCATGTCGAGGCATGGAAGGGGTACGTCCTTGACATCATGGTGGGAGACAGCTGGGTGGCGACCGGGACTGCTGGTAAGGAAACAATCGAGAATGTAGATGAGCCATAGAGTTCGGCGGAAAGACTCGTCCTTGATGAATTGTTCGGGATCTCCCATGATCTGATGGCCAGATATGATGCGGTACATCTGGGTCATGCGAGCAGCCTGTCCCAGGTAGATATAGGCACGAATGGCGTTACGGTTACCCCATTCATGGATTGTGAGGAGACAAAGAGCTTGGATATCTGCGAGGCTTGGGTTGTCGAGGTTCTGCATGACCAGATTGAGAGTCTTGAGGGCAAAATGGTCAGGGGCCCCGCCTGCACCGCCCTGGCTGCTATAACGACGAATCAAACCAGGCGAGCTCCTACGATACAATCACATTAGCTTCGTTGGACTACCATGACGAGGGAAATCGAGCGGATAAGCAAAGTATAAACAGAGCAATGCGCAAGACACGACATGGGAACTAGGGCCCACTACCGTGAATTGAAGTAGCTCGTGGCCCGAGGGAAGGCCCGGGTCTCCAAGGAACGGCCCCGACTACAACCATGACAGATGCTGCGAGGGCTGCATGATTCTTTATTCTTCACTTACCGTGCCGCACATGTCAAAAGACCATTCACAATACTAGGCTCAAGGGTACCATTCTTGAGTTTCTGCAAGAATGAGGGTTTGTGGAATGCAACGCATGACGGAAGAGTCTTGCTGATGACTCTCTCACATTCCGCGAGTAATTCCGGGGTGAGTCTGCAACGAAATATGATGGTTAGCCAGCGAACAGTAGTCGAATTTGCAAATCCTTTTGCAGTACAACTGGGGGATTTGCGGCGAGCGACATGCAGAGTGAGTCGGGTAGATTGAGCAACCAGGTTGGGGGAAAGACAAGGGGACGCAGGCCGGAGGGAGAGAAGTGGGGCATTGGTAGCGTAAGGGGCGCGCGCGACCGGAGCGAAGGTGAGCGACTAGATGGATGGAGATCGCCGGGTCGAGACTACGCAGCCGGCATCCCCACAAAAAAAAGGGCAAAGACGGCAGAAGGGGGAAAAAAATAAGATAAAATAAAAAGGCGTGGACCATGGTCCGTAGGATATGGGCCGAGAAGATGCCAAGGGGCAGCGAAGGAGAGGACCAAGCGGCAAGCGCGATGCGTGTGATACGCGTGCTGCGCACTGGTTGGGGGCTATAGTGGGTACAGAGCGTGCGTGCGCCTTGCCCTACTTGGATGCACCCAAACCCGTCGAACTCCAGGCGCGTGTCGCCCGGCTGATGTATGGCGCCCGAGTGTGTAGACGGAGAGCAAACCGATGCGACTCGGGGGGGGGCGAGAGACATGGGCAGAAAACAGAGAGAGGCCGGTCGATGATGACAATGATGGTAATGATGATTATGTCTTACTTACTTTTCATTGTTAGTCTGCAGATTGCGCGGCAACACCGCGCCGGCGGCTACTGGCTGCCGCTCGCTGGCGGTCGATACGTTGCGATCGCCGGGTAGGGAGTCCCTGGGACGAGGAAGCCTCGCCGGTGACTGGCCGTGAATGTGAGCGGTGCTCTCGGAGGGTAGGTAGCAGTCATGGAGGCCTTTAGCGCAGTTCTTGCATGGTGCCCGACCGTTGTCGTAGACGCATTTGGTTTTGCCTTTGCGACAGCGCACACAGGCACCGCCGGCTCGCAGCGAAGTGCCACGGACGACGGACATGGCAAGCAGGATGTCGGAAGCGACTGAAGTAGATGGGGCGGTGAATTAAAAAAAAAAGGTATAGCCCGATATGTTGATGGTACGAGGCCGAAAAAAGTGTTCCGGACAGAGAGGGAAGAAGGGTTGTGGGAAAGGAAAAGAAATGAACGGAGGAGTCGGGGGACGAGACGGTGGTTGTTCGGGGGTACGGGTGGATTAAATTGATCGAGTGGGTGGGCGCAAGTAAGAGAAGGAGGGCGCCCGGTCGGGAGTGGAGGTGATGTAAAACGAAAAGAATGGGCCAACCAACAGGAAGCAGGTACCTAATCAGAGGGATTGGGAAGGCACAAGAGAAATCTCGGGGGCGCTGATAATTAGACAACCCAGCAGGCTAAACTCAAGCGGGCAGGGTGTGTGTGTGCGTGCACGTGCGTGTGTCTGTAAGAAAAACCGAGCTGAGGCGGCGATCCGGAGGAATAGGTAGGAAAACCCCGAAGCCAGCCACTTTGAGGAGGAGGCAGCAGGTACCACCTCCTAAGGAGGGAGGTACCGTGGTCCGTAGGTGAGGCCAGGTAGTCCGTGTAGGTAGGCTACGGTGGGCAGGCCAGGTAGTAGGTAATGTTTTTAGGTAGCCGTTAGGTAGCCCTTAGGTACCTAGAAGCACAGAGCCGGCGGACGGGTACCTAATATTAAGCACTAGCCGAGATACCTAGGGCGCCCAGCGGCCAGCCTAACAATAAGGGAGGGAAAAAAGCGCCGAATCCAGTCGCTCGCTAAATTATGGCTTCTCGGACCGGCTGTTGGTGGGCGGGTGTGCGGGTGCGCGGGCAAGGCGGGTACAAGTTCAACAACGCCTGCACGCGATAATAAATGGTTGCAATGAGGCCCGAAATGGATATATAACGGAGTGGGTTGAATGAAGCGATTGATTGAGTGAATGCGATAGAACCGTGATTGGCATCTCCCGACGGTCTGGCGCAGAGTTCATACGCGTGTGGCGGGAAAGAGGCGATCCATGGCAGTCCCGGAGCGTCTATCGTACAGGTAGGTAGGTGTCCATAAGGCACTAGACCGCCGATTGTTTCTACTCTACATATCGGAGGCGTCGAAACCAACCCCGGATAAAGGAACTTGTCTGTTAGACGAAACAAAGTCGCCAGTGACCTGTCGGGTTTTTTATTCTGTTCCACCCAACAATCACGATGGTTGATTATGACGATGGTAATGACGATGCGGACTGGGCATAGATGATTCGGTCAATTGATGGCGGTTAATGCACAGGGGCACGGCGAATTCTCCGTCCTCGATCAGGTCAATCTAACGGGAGAGACGACGACAAAAAAGTTAATTTTTCGGGAACGTGCGGAAGAGGATGCCGAGAGACCTTGCCTGGTGCTGGAGGAGTTACGGTCGCGGGCTTTCTTACGTCCGGGAAAGATTACACGATCCACACCAGAACACGGAACTTAAAATTCATGGTTGAAATGGAGGGTGGACTCGGAGGCTCAAGCCAATGATGATAAGTCTTGTCGAGTCAAGGCCGGTGCTGCTCTGGGGCCAGGGGCCTGGGGCGCTTGCAGGATGCGGATCACGGATGCCTGGCGAGGATGATGTTGTAGGGCGGTTCCAAGTATTACATATCCCGTCGTTGGCCTGCCCTCTCCGTACGGAGTACTCCGTATCTGCCTGATAATCCATCTACCTAAAACATCTAAACAACTGGCAGGCGGATACGGTGGACGTGCCTACGATACGGAATACCGTGACATGAATTCTTACCTGGAAGGTACGCAAAACCAAAATCCGTACTCCGCAATTTACAGATCGTCACGCGCCTGCCTGATGGATCGAGGGGGGGTGGGAGGGGGGAGAAATGACGACACGGGGGTTGACAAGCGGCAAGTACCTCCGTGGTGTTGTGCAGGTGCTCTCAGGATCGGCAGCGCGTTGCTTCAACTTGTGTCCAAGCCCGCGGCAGAGGCCGCATGTTTGCCAGACTGCAATCCGCACGGAATATCTCTGAAGTTTGGGCACCACGTTGCTACCAGAGTCGGGTAGCACAGTACCAGTACCCGACGCACGAAGGGAAACACGAAGAGCGCTGGAGCTTTTCCTCATTGTGTCTGCCACGAAGCAGTGACTGACGGATTACAACAAGTAATTCAAGTACGGAGTATTTCGTCCTATCTCAAGGCAGCGAGAGCGAGCGCGTTCCCTTGATCTGCTTGCCAACCAGCAAGTTGTCCACAGCGATAGTGATGGACGTGGCCAGCATCTTCGTTCTCTCCGTACTGGCTCCCGATGAAAGTACGGATTACGGATTACTCGTACTGCCTGATAATAGGTAGAGAAAGTATCGTGGAGTTGTACGAGTAGTAATAATCATCCAGTGCATCGAGTAGTAGGCAGACTTAAATGCTACACCATATTATGAGTGTATAGGTAGCAAGAAGCAATTGAAAGATTCTGAGATCTGGTGCTGATGCGATGCGGTCGACGGAATGTAACTTGCATGGATCGGCCTGGCTGGGACAACCACGTTGGGTACGCACTGTGTACTCGTACTGTACCGATACGTGAAACCGTAGGTACCGCCCGCTGCTCCTGTCGAAACGGAGCTGTGCCGCGGCTGCCATTCCGTGCTGCGAAAACCTACCACCCTCCGCTCCCTGCGCACTGTGCCTATACTGTACAGACACTGTATTCGCCTACGGTCCTGTACCTATCGAGGAGCTGGATCGCATGTTTTAATCCGTTAATCCATAGCACCGGTGAGCGACACGGCGGCGGTCTCACCATCCAACACTGTAACCGTCCCAGCTCTTTTGGGGAGAGTGTGGGGATTATCCGGCCTACATCCCCACAGTACTGCAGACACAGTCTCGACTGTCCCCCGGTCTTCGCTTCAGTTGCCTGCAGCGCCGAGCCAAGACTCGGTGCTGTGGACGATGGACGATAGACTAGGTACATACTCGAGTGTATGCGGTCCACTACGCGAGTCAAAGAAACAGGCAGTCAACCTACCACCCTGAAGCAGCCTCATCAGACGGACGATATGTACGTACGCTGTACGCTTTACGCAGCACGGGTTCACGGAGTAGCAGTGTGCATTCCCACCACCCTGTGATCCCTTGCATCTGCATCTTCAGTCCCGGAGGCTTGGGCGTGCGCCTTTGATTTGCTCGTTAGCCTACGAGTACTCGTACGTCCGACAGGCTGGTTGTCTAGCCTGCGCCAGCTTGTTGACCGACCCCATTCGGTGATGGCCTCCACTTTATCGCACTCTATGGGAGGCGGTGGACCTGAGATTGGTGGAGAGCAGGGGGGGAAGGGTCCGGCGTTGCCTAGCGATCCCTCCTTAATGCCCAGGAAGGTACATGAGTCTCGTCCGTTACCGAAGACACAAGGAACATTCTCTGATTCCGGCGCGATGAAGTCTACTCGTACACGCAGTATATAAAAACGTATATATATACCTTGACCGCAGACAAGATGGCTTCGGGTTGATGGGTCCACACGGAATATTTCACGAGTTTTGAGGAACTCGCCCATCTTATTCCGCGTCTTGTACGGATTACTCAACTTGCGAGCATCTCCATGGTTGCCGGCAATGACTTACGGAATACGGTACATTTGCGGCATATTCAGCACGGACTTCCGCCCGAAACGCATACATTATGTATTCGCGAACAAGTGCACATTGCCCGTGTATCGGACGGCAAACAGCACACTTGCCTGATGACGGTATTCCTCAGGACGCTATCGTTGACCCTCTCGTCCGTTCTGTCGCGACGACGCTGGATACAGATTTCGCAACGCTCCTTCAATCTGGCAAAATGAGAACGCAACTCAAACAACAAATTGGCGGCGGGTAAATAAAGGTATGTTTGTACTTACGGAATTTACCTGCCTACGAGTACATACTCACGCCACAACATGGGGGCGTCAATACCAGTTCAACCGACTTGGCAACTTAGCCAGGCACCGAATGCACAGAGAGCTGGAGACATACTTACTACTGCGTACGTATACTACATCGATCTTGCGAGAAACGATCAACGCAGAATTTACCAACGGCTTCGAGTAAGAACGTATGCGATATACTCACTCGTACCTACGAGTGGCATTTGAAGCGCCCATGGTGGGTGTAGAACGACATTACTACCTAGCCGGCGCATCCGCTTGAGAACGAGAGAAGGCAAGGACCAAGGTATTTCGTACCGGACCTGGTAAGCTTACGAGTGCGTCGAGTTCCGACAAGAAAGCCCCGTTTAATCAATGGTAGTGATCACCAGCGCCAAGCCTGTGATGCGGCATGGGACCGTAGTCATTTGCGACGTGACCGGTCGCCTTTCCTGATTGCACGCTCAGCTGTGCTAGCAAGCTGAACGGGAATCGGTCAGAGGCCATGTCACGGACTCCCGGGCACCAAAGTAGGTACTCCGTACATACTAGCAGGAATGGCTTATGATACGGAATGCCTCTTATCACCACCACTAATATCTAGGTATTTCGTACGGATTCCTACCTACCTACCTACTACCTCACGGAATAGGTACTCACCTTCACCTACCTACTTTGTACGGAGCACACAGTAGGTAAGGAAAAGAGTACTCGTACAAGTACTCGTAGGGAAGTTCTGTACAGAACACAAAGCGTTGATTTGCTGATTCGCGGAGGACCACGATTGCATCAAGTCCTGAAACAGGCATTGACCGCCGCCGGCAGCTGTATCTGGACTCCGATGGCTGCACACTATTGAATACATGCCTTAACACTGATGGATACGTACAAGTACAGCTACTTCGTGCAATGAGAATACCGCCTGGGTACGGAACTGATGTTAGTGTCGAGACGAGCCCGCACGGACTGACCGTATTAGGTATGTCACTATAACATCGACACTAGCGACATATTGAAGGGGCGCCGGCCGAGTGGTGCCGGAGCCCCCGAGGTCGCTCGAGATCAGATCAGAACAGCAAGCCAAAGTACGGAGTAGGTAGTAGAGTGTGCTGCGCGCATCCCGCACTTCAAACGGCTGACTGAGGCCCTGGAGGAGGTCCTGGAGCCCCCTGGGATAAGCAGTGAAGCACTGCGGTCCAGACGGGAATAGATGCGGCACGGGCACGGTTCGCGAGCTGATCCGTTTCCATCCGCGAGAGGCAGACGTGAGCCGGGTTGATGGCCAGCAGCCATGTGTGCAAATCTCCACATGCGCCCCCTGATGGGTATGTGATCTGCAGGCCAAACGGCAACCGGCAGTGTGTGTCGCGGTGGGATCGGTGCTAGTGCGCCTACACCACTCCGTGAGTACGACCTCCCTTCTCTCGTCTACGCAATACATATTCCGTACGGGATTACACCACCCCTCCAAAACACGACTGTACGACTTACCCGTACTCCGAAGATTGCAAGGGCTTCTCTCCCTTCTTCCCGGCCTGCCACCTGCGACCGTATGCCACCTAACCATGAGATCACCTGGGCGATCATCCCGCAGACAAGTGGTGATGATTTTCTCTGGTCAGATACAAGGTTACGGTCTCAGTTGCGTCAGAGAAGTGAGGACCAGGTGAGGATGTTCTGCTGCTTTCTTCCGAGGTGTCAGTACAAGTAGGCAAGGTAGGCATTGGCTCTCGCTCTCCTGGTTTGTACGAACAGGTACGGCTTATCGTACAAGTATGTACATGCATCGGGTACATTACAAGATGCGTCAGGTATTCCGTAATAACCGTGTTGGACACACGATGACACGGGGCCCCAGTGAGATCCGGCACGGTAACGGAGTCATCTCGTTAGTCGCCGCGGGCTGCATCGAACCACCCTACCCAACCGTGCGAATGGCTGCCTGTGGAAGGTAAGTAAACAGACGTAGGTACCTAACGCCCAGCAGCCGTGGCCCGTCGGTAGTAGTACGAATGCTCTTCTACATCTTCTCCAATTGGTACCAATGCTGGTCAGAATGTCAGGCGGCCGGGGCAAGTCATCGATGATCGCACGGATTCGTGTCGACCTTGCGTGTTGTGTTTTTTGCTCCACCTCGGCCTTACTTCTTGAACGGGTTCGGCGCCAGAGCCGACCTGCCTGGCGTCTCGTGCACAACTGGCCGTAATAAGCCCCTGCTCCTTCCTTCGTCATGAACGTAACCAACAACCTCCGTCGAAGTGTTTTTGCTGTCACAGGCCCGGATTTTCCAACGATTATGCGGCCCCACGCGGTAATACCTACCTGCCTACGACCTACCCGGCTTTACAGCTCGCCTGTGTATAAAAGTAATGTCCAAATACGCCATGAAATTCTCGGCCAATTCATACGAGCGTCCCCGGGTATCTCTTCCCACTCGATAGGCCGAAAGTATCGGGGATCTGGCAACCCGTGCGGGTTGTGCCCCAGAAGAAGATCTATTCCGAGGACCAAGAAGAGAATGGATGGGTAGTATTCCGGATGGGTCTCTCGAGTTGGGATTCTCTCGATTTGAGATTTGGGCATCGTTTCCGTCCGGGGAATGCATGCCAAAAATAGACCTCCGGATGTCTGGATATTCTTATAGGCCTACCGCCTGCGCATCAACACCACTTGTCATGATCTGTACCTGAAGGGGCATAGGAGGTACATAGAAGGCCAGGTACCTCCTGTCTAGTATCTTAGGTACCTACTTGTAGGCTTCGGGCGCTTCCACTCGTTAGTTGTACCGGTCGGTGGGACAAGCGACCCTGAACCCAGTCAGCGTTCTATCGCGGACAGCGCGCCCGATGTGCGCAACAATGGCGTGAGGGTCATCTCTACCTACTTTATGTACTTGTTTTCTAGTCCAAGCGCACAACGAAAATCACCATACGTGCGTGATGATACCATTTCGACCTGATCTGCGTATGGCCTGTATAACATCATCCTGCTGTATTTGTACGAGTAATAGTAGATGTTTCCATTGTTGCGGATTAGAGATGCATACCTAACGGATTATGCCCGGGCTTGGGACATTACCGAGGTTCGGCGCATGGAGCGAGAAGAATAATACAGATACACGGGTGTTTACCTAGTACAGCACCGATCTAGGGGGGGTCCTATTTTCGTATTTCCGTAGTGGTACGGATTGAACTCGGTATTCCGTATTCCGTAACCGCGCTGGGCCGTTCATGAAAACTGTCATTACGGCACCTGGCATATCCTTATTACGCATTCTATTCCGCAGTCCGTGCCGCGTACCAACCCGGGACGCTTACTTGCCGTGGGTATCATTAGGTAGTTGGACAGAGAGCATACATGTTCAGATATGGATCGGATTGATACCGGTCAGTGGTTAAACAACTCCATTAGGTACGTAGAATATAAGTACGAAGAATCTCCAGGTCACTCGACAAATATTAGGATCACGTCGGCCTTGTTAGCGGTCCACCGTTCGGACGAGATAGCTTCAGATTGCTTCTGCAACTCCCTATGTAGCCCGTAGACTATAAGTATTAGCAAAGGTCCTCTCCCGCATAAAGGAGCCAGGCACCGGTATTTTGTTTGCTGGTAGCTGCTTGGTAGTACGGGATACCTACATCGTTCAGTCCGTAAGGAGGTAGGTCTTGGGTACACGACGATGGTCATGGGACTGCCCAGTCGCGGGCCAGCGTCGCATACGAGACGGCCAGAATTATGTATTCCAGGTTTTGGTGTCACCCACCGTGATGTAGGCCGTTATTAGGAAGCAGGCAGGCCTAGAAGTGGGACATCCCTCATATACGCTGACGATCAATGTAGGTGGTTATGAAGAGGCGACAGAGAGGTGTAAGATTCGGTGTTTGTAGGGATCACTGTTGCCCGAGGGAACATGCTCGGCTCACTAGACATCTAGACACTAAGATCTCTCAGTTCACGATGATGGTCGAGTGTAAATAATAAGTCAGTGACAGCAGAAGACACCTAGATGCGAAACCGGGAGCCTACACAGCTAGTCTGTGATCCCATTTTTCCTGTTTGTATCATGATTTACGTCTCTGTCATGCCACAGGGATCTCAGGCGAAGGATGGGAATAGTTTCAGGGGTAAGGAGTACCAACGCCGTTGTCAGTATTGATATGAACGGATGCTGCAAACATCAAAGCATCATGTCCACAACGCATATCGTATAAAAAGAATCATTACTGTCACCAGAAGGCGTACGGTTTCCTGGCGTGTTGCAAAACGGGATCGACTTCGTAACTCGGGATCCCCTCGGGCGTGTTGCGATTGAAGTCCTCCCAACACCCTGTGATTGAAACGTTTCTGTGTATCTGATGGATCATCTACGCACTCGCCTTGTTTCTGCTGTCCGTCAAGCGACCAAGTTGAACCTCTTCTGAGAAACACTCACTGATATCTCCAGTTTCAAGAAGACTCTGCACCGACCACACAGCCTTTTCTAGACACACTTGCACTGTTTGCCCTGCGCTTGTTGATATATCCCTTTTTCCCCCCCCGGCTCCAAAGAAGGTCTGGCTAGAGTCTCTCGTCGTTCGTCGTTCGCCGTTCGTCTTTATCGGTCCTTTGGACTGCTTGTAAGTGAGAGCCTCGTGGAGAATAGATTCAACTTCTCTTGTTTTCCAATAATAGCGAAGGCTTCAGTTATCGGCAACATAGAGAGTTCCGGGTGTGTCCAGGGCTGGGTGTGTGATTGCCAGGCCACTGGGCACGTAGAGACTTTCCATCTTGCCGTTCTATACTACTTACTTACTACCTTGTGCCAACGGAAAGCATATAGCTCTTACTATCAACCAACGCCAGCTCCAACATCTACTTCAAGTGCACGATCGAATATGATCAATTGGCCTAGTTAGCACCATGCTCTCTGATAACGTCCATGCTCTTACTCAAATAAAATACGATTCACCACCTACGGGGGTATATATTGTTAATCAGGCAGGCTTTGTCTCAATGTTGGGACTGTTCACTGTTCAGTAATACTCGGTAGTTCGCAAACGCCTGCTAATTACCTCGACAAGTCGAACTCGCCATACTGGACTATCAGCAAGGCTTCTCGACTGCAGTATTTGTGCAGGTTCCTATCGCTCCCGAGACGATATACTCTCGTCCTGCCTACTTTGACGTGGCTCGATACTTGTGTCGGGGCTCATGAGTGGATGCCAGGCTGCTCGTTTTGTCGTCTTCGCGGTCAGCAGCCGTCTTGGCCCAAGTATAGGTTACGAATTGCATGTCTCGGTTTGATTCAGTTGGTCTAAGCAGCTGTACTGGCTAGGGACTCAAATCCAAGAATCGGGAGTGTCTCTTTCGAGCAAAGCACCCGCACGGGCAAGTGCAGTTGTCCGCGTGAGTTTGCTTATCCCGTACCATGTTCTACATCTATTATGGACGGTGAAGGACTGCGGATGTGGGACATTACACACGTCGTCGATTATCCCAGGGTGGCTCAGTGAGGCCTCCTACTGTAATGGCCATAGTTACGGTGACTGAAGAATCGAGATCTCAAGTTGTATATTATGATGCTGACCTTCCCAAAGCTCTGGAAGACGACGACCTGAGAGACACAATGTTTGTCTAGGGGGTATTATCTGCTCATGTCCACCACAGACCCCCCTTGGCATTTCAACATACGCACATTCAACCCCGATCTCGCCCTCAATTAGTTTTGCTGAGTCTCCGTAAAGAGAAGACCGTGTTCTGGTCGACTTTATTGGTGGCCATTCAATGGCAACGAGTAACACCCAGTAGACCAAAACTACTTCAGAATATTCTTGTTGCCGAACTTGGTCAGCTCACAAGGCACCGAGAAGAGAGAACACCTCTTTCCGATCAAAGATCCTGTCCTCTCTGTCTCCCTCTCTTGTTTTCCCCCGCAGAATATTTCGAGTCCACAACCGGCACTTGTCTGCACGACAATCTCGTTGTCAGAGCTGCCTACGACTACTTTGCAGCATAATAGCTGACCCGACGCCCGGCATTGCAAAGCCCCAGTCCATTTCGTCTCCCGTCATCGGTATTAATACCTGAAAGGATGGAAAGCGATCACTTTCGTCATTACGGCGAATACGGCCCGAGGGCGTCATTGCGTGATCGTCCCGTCATTGTGGTGCTCGAGAGGGGAGCTAGGCAGTATCTTTGCGACCGGGACGACATTCTAGAGCATCTCCCCAACACCCGACTGACCCCCTTTGGCCGAACCTTCCACCCCCACATGGCGCTGCAGTGCTGGCGACAGCCGGTCCTCGGAGCCCTTCATGCACTCTTCCATGGGCTGGAGATATACCGCATCGCCGGCACGCCGCTGTATCTGTTTGAGAGCGCACGCGAATGGCTGCACCACGAGAACGCGAGGTGCTTTGAGAAATGCTTCCAACTGTTTATCGGCACTTGCGTGGCCCTCGACACGGAGTACGGCCTGGGTTGCAGCGAGGACCTTCTGCAGCAGATCGACGAGTTTGCCATCGATCTCATGTATTCTCATGAGCTCGGGTTCTTCTCGAGGGACCGGCGACTCTTGGACTTCTTCATGGCCTATTCGAAGGTCTTCCAGCCAACAACACGGGGCCATGTCGATACGCTTCGCCAGCTGTTCAATTCCGTGCCTGGCTTCGTGCGCGCGCGGCTAGTCATGCATCTTACCGCCGCGTTGGATGCTAGATCCCGGCGTAGCAATGTGAATGTCATGTTCCGCACGTTGAGGGACTTGGGCATGGCTTGACCTGCGAGGTTGTCCTTGGGAGATCAACCGAGAAAAGCCTGGTCGTTGGTCACCCCTGTCTTTCCAGTGGGTGATCAAACAGAACCTGCCATGGCCCCCTGTCACTGAGTCACTGGTCCGAGCCTGCCTGTAGGAAGCGCAGCAAGTTGGCGGTGCGATGGTTACATGCCCAGGCGCCGATCGACGAATAGATGCGAGTTGCCCTTCGCCTACATGTATATCTTGCCAGGATGATGCACACCCTCACCACCATCCATTCAAGAAGCACACCTACAATGCTACCCCGCGGCACGTGAGGTGCCTCAGCTCGTATCGGCGGCGCGATCTCCAGCTTCTTGATCCTTGCTTGTCAACTGTCCCACGCCTTCCGTCTCGACTGCATCGGAATCACCTTTACGTCGATCGATAGGGCGATCCCTACCCCTGCCGTTGTGCTTATGCGGTAACACCGATCCGTTTGTTTATCGCACATCGCTTGAACCTGCGACGACTCTGAACCCCTCGTCTCCCGAATTCCTGTGTCAGAATTCGTTCCACGGTGCTGCTTGGAATCCCTTCCCACCGGTTGTCGAGTTAGAGGCGGTAATCATGACATATCAGCCACCCACAACATCCACGGCGATCTTCGAGATGCCGACGGAACTCCTTGTCAAGACGACTCCACCAATTGATATAGGGTCTCTGAAGAGCGCTTGTGAGCTCGGGCTCCGAGCGTACGCGGCGCAGCAGACTCAAGGCGAAACGAGGAATGATAACATCCACGCCTTGGCCGGCGTTGTTGTTGAGAACCTCAGGCTGTTGCGCTCTGAGGTTTCAGCCGTGCTGAAGAAGCACGTAGCTCAGCGGTGGAAGAAATGGCTGCTTGGGGGAATCATGTGAGTCCAATCCTCGACTCATCTTTTTGCTTGCTCTGCTCGTCGGCTGTTCCTGCCGCTCTATGGCCTGGAGGAATAATAACCCTTTCCCCGTGCTTTTGTGCTTCGAGGATGGGAACCGGTCAGTCGATGGTTGTCATCTGTGTTTAATATGTCTTTTATCTGCGAAAGGCGAAAGGATCTCTCGTTGCGAATGACGTGTGTTAACGACACGAAGCGTCGCCATTGTCCCGGCTGTACGCAAGATTTTCCGGAGCTCATCTCACGACCGACTGTCTTCGAATGCTACCGAGCACGCCTTCCACCGGAGCAAGTCTCTCGTCGCCCGCATTCTTGACTCTATCAAGGGCTGCGGAAGGCCAGGCATTGCATCCGTGGCATTCTTCGTGTTGACTGTCTTGTACCTGTTTCAGAGCGAGGTGTCTGTTCGTGTGGCCAGAACTGTATCGAAGAGGCTGAAGAAACTCATTGCGAAGGTTGAGAATGGCTCCAAGGAACTGAGTGAGGAGGACTTTAGAGTCCTCGAGGGTTGGCGTTGGAGGGTGCTGTTCTAGGTAGTTCGGGGACTGGACAGAGGCAAGGGGTGCTAGGCAGCTGGATTGACTTGCTACGAGCTTGCGCGCGCCTCGATGTCTCAGGCATCCGTTTTTCAAGGGCACGATGGTCCGTACGGCTCCTAGACGACCAAGGGTACGCGCTACAATGTTTTTTGTTATTGCTAGGAAGCAAATCTTCTCTTTATTCTAGCTCGCTTCCTCATGCCGCCTCGCCTACCTTTGTGATTCGGTGACGGTGCACAGTCGCAACTGGAACCGTAGCAACGAATTAGCCCACAAATCTCGAACCATAGGAAAATAGGGTGCAAAAGGTCGCTGAGTATTGTATTCGTCTCTTGCCTGCCAGATAAAGACTGACGCACCGCGTCAGTTCTCTCGAAAGACCACTCCCTCTGGGCCAACGGACAATGCCACCTGACCGAGCAAACATAAAACCGACCACGTTCCGAGAACACATTCCCCTTAAGGGGCTCTTCGACGTCTGACTGGAAATAAGGGACAAACCTATCAAGAGCATTATGAAATATGATCATGTCCTTGCCCTTCTCTAAACCTGGGTATCTGTGCCCTTCAAGAAGAGCCTCAAACAAAGTACCTGTATGCCACCGAATGCTCATTGACTAATATACACCGTTCGTATCACGCTCGGAACCCACAAACTCGCCAACCTGCAGGCGAGCCATGCTTTCTTTGACATTTCCGACATTGCCGGCAACTTTGAGGATACCCTGCTCGAAGTCTCTCAATACAGAAACCAGCTCCTGAATCCTCTCATCAGTCCCGGGAGTTGCTCCGTTTTTGGTCGCCATCATCCGCTGCAGTTGCTCAACCAGATTATCCGAGACGCCGTGCATGTGGAGTTCGATATCCGTCAGGTTTTTCTCATACTTCTTCACCTGGTCTCCCATCTCATCGGCCGTCTTGGAGAAGAAGTTGACGAGGTCTTGTCCGTCAGTTTCTGCATTCGCATTTCCCGATGCCTGCTGCCTGGGCGACCAGAATCCAGAGGTATGGTATTGCTGAGGAAGTTTGAGGTTGTCTATGGCACGGAAGCTCAGACGGGCACTGTCGGCGTCCTGGTTGATCAAGAGCCGGGCCGCTTCGATGGACTGTGCGGCGGATTCGAGGGAATTCCGAGCCCCATCGCATTTCCGAGAGACGAACGTAACATCCTCGGGAACACTCTCAAGCATCTCACGGTGGCCGGACATGAACGAATCGACCTCCTCTTTTCTGCGAATTTGCTCTGCAATGAAGCCATCGGCCTTCTCAATCATCTTTTGTAGGTCTTCCTGGAGATCATTAAACCGGGTGGTGCCCTTCAGATTACTGACATCGATGCGCACGCCTGGGACCGTGGGCTGGCTATTAGATTGACCCATAGTCAAGCCGAAGCCGAGACCGCCGCCTAATCCTAGGGTGTTTTGTGGTTGCTGCTGCTGCTGGGATTGCGCAAGAGGAACGGGTTGCGTTTGGGTCTGGGTGCCGACACCACCACTAGTATGAGAGCCATTAATATCAACCATGATGCTTTGCCCCTGCCAGGAACGTCAACTCACAAGAGAGTGGGCCGCTGTTGAGTAGACTGCCCCAAAAGAGTGTTTCCCGTAGCATTGGGGGCTGCTTGCGAGGCTCCAAACAGACCTAGACCACCAGCTGGTGTCGTAGTCGGCTGGGTCGCTGCACTTGTGGTATTTCCGAACAGTCCTCCAGTGGGCTGGGTTTGCTGGGGCTGTGCTACAGACTGAGTCGTGGTAGCTCCAAAGAGGCTCGTGGCGCCCTGTGCAGCTGGTTGAGACTGGGTCTGGGCAGCACCAAACAAGCTACTGGTCGGCTGGGATGTCGCGGGCGTCGAGGCAGCACCGAACAATGAGGGGGTGCCTTGTTGCGGCTGCGATGTAGTAGCGGTCGTGGAACCGAACAAACCACCGGGCTTTGGCGTGGAGGCGTTTGCGATTGGGGCGGTTGAGCCAAACAGGCTGCCGGCAGCTGCCGGTGCAGATGCTTGACCAGCGGTCGAGCCACTGTGGTCGTCGTAATGAGTGATCAGTCTCTGGAGCGGCATGGTGATCAAGAAGGTTGGGGATGGCTAAAAGAATGGTGGGATGGCGGGACGGCAGGTGTTTACAATGAAAGCGAATGTGTGGGAGACGGGCTGCGGGCTGCGAGAGGCATGGGAGGAGAACAAACGGGATACTCACAACATGTTGGCGGAAGGAGATGTGTTGATGCTCAGATCTGCGGGACCACTCGCTGACCGAAACAAGGCCATAAACCAGATGGCTTAGGTAGGTATGAACAGGCTTGGTACTCGTAGATGTGCCACTCGAGCGGTATGTAGGTACCCGGGCAGGCGAACGGCGAAATGTGACAAACGAAGAGGATCCGGACTCCTAGGAACGGGTGTGGTGTTGTGTTTTGGTGACAGGCCAATTCCATCCGGCCGCTGCTATGGAGATCGATCTTTTTAGTGGGCCGCCATCTGTTTAATTGCATACTCGGTGCAGTTGACGTCACGTCGCGCAATCGTCGGGAGGTTCCACGCAAGTGCGGATCGGCTCCACCTGCCCAGCGACCGAGACCCTCTATTGTTGCATCTTTTCTATGCATACATGCATACCAGTGCGTTACATGCATACCAGTGCGTTAGGTACATTAGGTACTGAGAGAGGTGTGATTAACTAATCCATGATTAGTCATTCTTTAGTGGCAAAACTTATGTATTACTTTTCTCCACCTCTTAGCTAGTTCGGGAGAACTTAACCTCTTAATACTACACCCTTGCTACGCTACGTGTTATCTTGTGTTTACCCTGGTTTTCTATGTGTGTTGTGTCTCTTGTTTCATTTGTGGAACCCGACGCGAGACCGGTTCTCGTAAAGCCTTTTCGATTATCGCGATACGGATCGACAGGACGGTGATCCAATCGAATCCACCCGTCGCCACCCGAGGACGTGAGCTCTCCTCTTGGGACGTTAATGCTCGTCGATCCCGCGTATTTCAGGGACAGTGGGACTTTCGGCGGACCTGAGTATACCTACCATCTCGAAGGTAAGACTCAAGCAGATCTACCCAGAAGATAAACCGCAACTTCTAGCCGACGACATCGGTTTGAGCGCTTGGTGCGGGACCATACGACCATACGAGAAAAGAGAGGCTCACGGAAGAGTGAGGGGTCTCAACGATTTTCTACAAACGGAAATCACATCACAGACTGTACGCATCATGTCTACGTCATCTGTGGCTGGACCCACTTTCGAGGGCCGCCCGGGCGAGAACCCGCGCCACTTCATACAAGACTTAGAGTTGTATGTGGCCAAAGAGTCGAAGGGCTACATGGACGAAGGGATGAACGCCGATGACCGACGCACCCTAGTCGCCAGCTTGAGGCATGCAGCTTTTCGGAAGGGAGTCCTGGGTGCTGCCCGGCAGTGGTACCTCCAGCTCTCGGAAGAAGACCGGGAAGACTGCGCGAAAGGCTCCGGGAGTCTTTTATTCGGCGCTTTCCAGCCCGCCCATTGAAGATGGGCGGGGACATTACCGCAGCAATTGAGGAATTCGAGCGGAAGCCTCAAGAGACCCTAGCGGACTTCGTGCATAGGGCGGATGAGCTCTCATATCGAGCCTCAGATGACCAATTGAACCTGTTGAGAGGGAAATTGTATCGCCAGATGTGCTCTGGTGGTCATACCGAGGATAACCGAGTTAAAGGACGTGTGGGAGATCGCCTCTTTTGTCAAGGATACATGAATGCCTCTTGGCAGGTGATCCGGGGAACGTACCAAGAGGTGAGGGACCTTATGGTGGAGACCATAAGGGGCGACCCGGAGCGACGGCATGACCAAGCTTTCCCGGAGATCGAATATGGAGGAATGGAGAGATATCAGGATATGATGATGAGGGGTTACTTCCCATATTGCCCAGCAGGGTTTCCCGCGCAGTATGCCCCCTTTCCCCCATCGAATACAGTGCCAATGCTACCCTCCGCCCCAGTGGGATATATGGGTCAGCTTCCAAGCCCACCGATGACGGCTCCAAGGTCGGCCATGGCAGGAGGTTTAACTCCAGCAGCGATCCAAGGGGGCCCCACGGTGGGAATGAGGCCGGCAAGTGAGGCTGGGCGACAGAATCAGAGGCCGCGTTTCGACAATCCAGCTAACATACCTGACCCTGGTGTACAAGGCGACCCTAATCGAATGACGAGGACGCAACCGCAGGAGTACCCCCGCGCACGGGCTTACATGCTCACATGCTTCAATTGTGGCGAAAAGGGGCACGCAGATCAGGGGATTGTCCATATGAGATGAGACCTTGGAATGAAACACAGAGGATACGAGAGGCTATAGGCATGCGGGTTCCACTCCCGCAAGATTTGAGCCCATTGAAAAGGAAGATGACGGGAGCGAACCCCGAGCAGGTTAGGGAGGCCGCCGTGAATGTGGTGACCACTTTCCGGAGCACTCCGGGGGAAATGGGTAGATTGGAGCCTGACGATGTACTTGAGGGAGTCCCCTCCCTTTTCTCCAATATGAACTGGGAGGATCGAGGGCAATGGAATGTGCTGGAATTGAATGAGGAACACCTACGATCCCCATATGCCCAGAGTGCTAAAGAAGATCCAAGGACGACCACGACCAAATGCTAATGTAGTGGAGACCCACCGGGAAATACAAGGGCTAGCAGGAGAGAAGAGAAGACGAACTGAGGGTGAAACTATTGGGGATATGGGAGGGCAGACGCGAACCATCCCAGCGGATCCAGCGCAGCCACACCAGACCCGACCCCCAATGGGTATCCCGAGGCCCCCGACCCCACCCAAACCCTCGGTGTGGCGGGACGTAGAGGCTCAACGTAAAGTCGAAGAATCCGCACGGAAGTTGGACGAATACCTGGCGAGAAAGAAGACTAAAAAGATAGACAACACCCCTTTACGTTTGTTCGAAGATCTTCCGGGTGAACGCATGTCAGTGGAACGCCTCTTGCGGGAGATGAACCTCCCTCCGATGTCCTTTGGGCAGTTTGTGGACCTGGCAAAGGGTTTTAAACCCAGTCTCATACGAGCCCTTCAGCTATCCACTAAGCCCGAATTTAGAACAAGGAAAAAGACAAAGGAGTCACGGTCCCTGCAAGTGGCCCCACAGGGAGACAGATAGCGTGGCCATAGGAGTTGAAGGGTCGACCTCCCAAGCACAGGAAGTGATGGCTACGATGTTGGCAAACACCAAGTTCAAGGATGTAGCCTTGGTAGACGATGGCGAGACTTATTTGGGATTCATCAAGGCTACGGTCGATGGCAAGCTCCTCCAGCGAGCTTTGGTAGATTGTGGGTCCCTCGTGGAACTGATGAGCCCCTTGGTAGCGGAACGTCTGGGCTTGGTTCCCCTCCCGGTCAAGGGCCCTGAAATGTATCTCCGTGTCGCCGACGATACTTCGTGTGCAATCACCCATTTTGTCCGGCTACCCCTGGTGGTGGAAGGCATCCTTTCTATTGTCACTGCCTACCTCGCTGGCAATAGCCATTCCTATGATTTACTCCTGGGAAAAGGGTGGCTGAAGAGGAACAACGCCCACATTGACTTTTCTACTGACAAGATGACGATTACCGGGAAGGGAGGACATGAGGGGCATGTGCAGATGGCCCGAGCACAGCCAACGAACCAGCGGGTCGTCCAGGTGATTGAAGAAGACGAAGAACTTTTTGAGGATGAATGGGATGAAGACTCTGAAGAGGAGGATGAAGAGGAGGTAAAGGTGGTGAACACAGTGATGGATATGGCCACTGCAATGGCCGGAGCCACGGCAAAAAACTAATAGACAGCGGAGAACAGGGCTCCGCTGTCGACCCCTGAAGGAATTCCCTGTCATATGGCTAAAGTTTCTTTCTCACCAGTTTTGGAAGCGATCCCACCGATTGAGAGCAAGGTTGAGGCAAATATGGTGGTCCATTTGGTCCCCGCAGCACGAAGCTTAGCGGAAACAGATTTACACATTGTCAGCCGCCTGTTGGGGATGTGGAAGGATGGTACGGTATACTACGAAAGTCAAGGGATGGGAATCCCCTTGTGGGCACCCCCGCCCAGCACTCCCGCTGAGGAACCGCCAATTGAGGACATATCCCAACAGTTGACTCCGAAAATACAGACAGCAGGATGGGTGACGGGGACAGGCAGAATGATCCCTATGACCGAAATGAGTGTGGTAGGGTGTCCGCGATGGAACCGAATTGTGGAGGAGGGCCGAGCCACTAAGGACTCAAGAGAGGGGACGAGCGGGACGAACCGGGGCTGTTATCGAATCCCATTAGGTCCCTGGAGCCTGGGCATATATGATGACGAGGGCAATACAGTCGCAGCACTGGACAACCGCGATGACCGGGACTTGGCCCTAGAGGCGGTAGCAGGAAGCAAGGAATATCGAGAAGAATATGGTGCCTACCGAGTACAATGGGCAGCGTTCGCAAGAATTGAAGAAGGAAGAAGGGGGATGGGACTTCATTCCTCCTGGATGTATAAAGGCAAGAGAATCCCGACCACGTCGAGAACCCAAGCCTGCGCGATCGCTCCTATGTCCCAAGGGAACCCAGGTAGGCCCAAAATTAGCCGTCGACCGCGGCAAAGAGAGATAACTACGGCGGATATACGGGAGATTGATGAGTGGATCCTGAAGACGAAGCTTGATATTGGGGATGCCTGTGACACACCGGAGAAAGCGGAAGCAGCCAAGCGTCCGGCATACACGTGGAAGGACTGCTTTGTGACTTCCCTGAACGATTTGAAGGTAACTGATCTGGTGAGGCATGAAATACACGTCCGAAGAGGGGTCCAACCATATCGGCTACGACAACCTGTGTATACCCCCGCCGAACGGGAATTCGGCCTGCGAATTTTCCCACAGATGGAGGAGGCGGGACTGATTGATAGAGGGATCTCCCCATGGGGCGCACACGCGCGCTTCCCATTCAAGAATACCGGGACAACTGAGCTACGAGTAGTCTTCGACTTTAGACCCATCAACTCAGTCACGGTGAAGCCTCAATGGCCAATGCACCGGCGTGAGGGTGTTTTCCATACCTTACTCCAAGGAGACCACAGTGTCTTTTTCGAGGGAGACGCTGCTAATGGATATTGGGCAGTCACCATGAAGGAGGAGGATCGACCCAAGACTGCGGTCTTGACCCCGGACGGGCAATGGCTCAACAATAGAATGGCCCGAGGATTGACGGGCTCCCCTCACACCTATTGTGCCCTAGGGTGACCTCGGATTCGAGGGCATGGCCGGCCCCGAAGGCCAACAAGGACCAGGCCTCCCTCCCTCATAGGCTACAACGCCGCCTGGGATGTGGCCTTCGACCTCTTTGTAGATGACCACAATGCATCAGGTAAAGACTGGGAGAGTATGTACCGTTTCCTCCACCACTACTATTTTCCAAGAGTCCACTTTATGCGTATAGGTCTGGCTCCCAAGAAAACCGTCCTCTTCGCCAAATCAGCGACCACCCTGGGATTCGAGTTATCCCAAGGCCAATTACGCCCTTCTTTACGACACCGGGATAAGTTTGCCAACTGGGCTAAAGAGGAAAATCACCCTACTTCAGTCACGGAATTAGATGAATTCCTCTACCTAACTCCCTATCTGAAATCCTTTATACCAGGTCGAACTGACTTAGAGCGAACTCTTCGTGAATCCCATATGGAAAGAGTCCCTACTACCACCCCTTCCGGCCGTCCCTCGGTCCGCACACGCCTCGTCTCTAAATCCACCTTCGAATGGAATCAACCCCAGCGCCATGCTTTCAAGAAAATCTGTGATGAGATCCAAAACCGGGCAATCTGTAACCCCAACCCTAACCTCCAATACCATTTAGCAGTCGACACCTCGGGTACCGGCATCGGAGCAGTAGCCTTTCAGTTGAAAGACCAACCGGATGGGACGGAAATCTCAGACAACCTTATGCCGAATATGAGAATCCTCATGTTTATCTCCTTCAAACTCACAGATGCTGAGATGAGGTATAACACGGGGGAGAGAAACGTTGGGGGGTGGTTAAGACGCTTGCAGAAGTTAGATGGTTGGTACTGCCCTCCCCTCACCCGGTTATGGTCTATTGCGACCACAAGAACATCTTGAAGACGTTTAGCTGTGATAATAATAACGAGAGGAAAATCGCGGGATGGCTGGAACGATTAGGTGAATACGACGTCCGGATGTATCACCGGCCCAACACCACCCAGATCATAGGGATCGCAGATGGCCTGTCACGTATCACCCAACGAACCCAATATGACGACCTCATCGAAAAAGAAGATAGTGAAAAGCTACCCTTCATCCTGGATTGCCCCTGTAACGAGGTCACCGCCCCCAGTTTTGTCACCATCCAACGACCACGACCCGCGCAGACCCGTCCGCGACCGTTGGAAGCGATGGGATGCACCGTCCAAATGGAGCCGCGCCAAGCCCTCTTCTGTCCCGCGGCCTTCCAACGTCTCTGTTCCGTAACTATACCAGTGGATCTACTCCCCTTTAGTGGGATGGCAGACCCAGAAAAGAGAGGAAACGGAGAAAGGATGAATGAAGGGATGCTCCCTTCCTTGCGGAAGATGTACGCAGGAACGGAATGGTACCGACAAATAGTGGAGTTCCTGATGGAGCCCTCCTCTATCCAAAGTCTCCCCACTAGAGCTCGTCGACTTTTCCTACGAAAGGCTACACGATATCGCATTGATCAAGGGGTCCTTAAATACGCAGAGAAAGAAGGGATGTTATCCTTCTGTATCTTCCCCCATGAGGTACACGATATCCTCAAATGGGCCCACGACGGGCACGGTCACTTTGCAATGGAGGTCACCTTGAGGAACTTGTATAGTCAATTCTGGTGGCCTCATCGATTCAAAGACGTCAAAAGTTACTGCCACCATTGCTCAATCTGCCAAGAGACTGGAAGCCTCCGTCCATCCGACCCTCAAAGCACCATCTCTGCTGTGAAAATGGCTCCCTGGAAATTAGTTGGCATGGATTTCATCGGCCCCATCAGCCCTGAAGGGAAGAACGGAGAGCGATACATCCTGGTGGTCGTCGACTATTTCTCTTTGTTCATCCATGCTGAACCCACCAAGACCCAAGGGTGGCAATCCGTCGCCAAGATTTGGGAGAATACGCTAGTCCCTATATTTGGTTTCCCAAGAGAGGTCTATTGCGATAATGCCTTTAAAACCCGTATGATACGGCTTCTCTTTGACCAAATGGGCACGATCCTAACTCACGGACCCGTGTACGCCCCTGGTCCCCACGGCACAGCTGAAATGAGTGTGCGATTTCTACGAACACAACTGCGGAAATGGGCGACGGAAGTGGGATATGAAGGGATGGATCGGTGGCCCTTGGAGGTGGCAAGAGCAGTAAGCAGACTGAATACTCGAGTGATGCCTGGATACAATATGTCCCCCGCTGAACTGATGTTGGGCTGGCAGACTCGATGCGTTGGCGATTTGATGACTGCGCAGCGAAGAAGAAGCACAGAAACAATCAACCACTGAACAACCTGGTATGCTCGGCGACCCGAGCCGAACGGACGAAAGGCGAGATGCAGAGAGGGTATTAGAAGAGAAGAGGGAATGGGTCCGGCAAAAGATGAACGAGAGGGAGATGGAGAAGTTGTTATCCGAATCTATCCCCATCCAACCGTACGAGATTGATGATTGGGTCTGGGAATATTTTAAACCAGACCGCGATACGACAGTGGGAGCACATAGGCGAAGAGGGTCCACCGACCCAGTGGATGGAGATGAAGGCAGATTCCCTAAACTTCAACCACGATGGAGAGCGCCTACCAGTATTGTGGCCTGCCCTTCCGAAGTCTCGGTGCGAATGAGTGACCCCTTGAATCCTGGAAAGGTAATCCGCAAGGCACATATTCGGAACCTGAAGCCATATTTGGGGACACCACCTCCATACACCGTATCCCAAAAGGGCCCTACTACCCTCGGTCACTTAGGAGTAAGGGAATTATTCACCTGGCCGGAAAGCCACAACGAAGAAGCACCTATCCCAGATTTGCCGAATCGAGCTTTCTCCTTCGAACCCCGTATCCTTGAACACCTTTAGCTGACAGACCATGGCTATACCTAGCTTAAGAACAATTGGGGGAAACTATCATTTAATTAAATGGGGCCGGGGTGAGAGAGGTGTGATTAACTAATCCATGATTAGTCATTCTTTAGTGGCAAAACCTATGTATTACTTTTCTCCACCTCTTAGCTAGTTCGGGAGAACTTAACCTCTTAATACTACACCCTTGCTACGCTACGTGTTATCTTGTGTTTACCTGGTTTTCTATGTGTGTTGTGTCTCTTGTTTCAGTACCTCTCCGGCAGTGGTAATCCGTTAGGGGTACCACCTCATTGCGATCCACCTGAGGTTGGGTACCTAAGGTACATATTTGTCCAGGTAGGCCTGCGCAGTAGTACGGAATACACGCCTAAGGACGGCAGTAACGCGTCGCTCTCCCGAGCCGCCTTCCTCTGTCCACACCATCGGAAGCACATCTTTTCTTCAACCGGACAAAGACTGCGCCAGTACAGAAGACAACCAAGCTTCCTCTTACGCAACCCAGTCAGACTTACTTTGTCCTTCTCCCTTACCACTGTACCGATTCATCAGCCATGGAGATTGACGACGACGACGATTTCTACGCCCCGGAGGAACCCACTCCGCAAGCTGCTGAAAGCACCGCCGGCCCCGGTGCTTCTGCCGGTGCTCCTGCCGGTGCTGCTACCGCCGTTGCCGTCGCCGGTACTAATGCGGGTGGTCCCACTGCTACTGGCATCGAACAGTCACGGCGTTATGAGGATTTAGAGGAAGGGGAAGAAGAGGACGAGGGCGCTGAGATGGAGGATTCAGACTCGGTATGCCGCCGTCATTGAGTCGTCGCCTTGCTGCGCCAACTCCTGTTAACCCACCGCAGGATGTAGATATCATCACGGAGCGCAAAGACGGCAGCAAAGCGCCTCCGCCATCGTAAGGCATCTCTTCTTGGTCAATCTGTCTCTGCTCTTGCATTCCATTCTGTTGCTCACGAGAATACAATCGCAGCCAGTCACGATACAGTGATATCAGAAACATTCCGCAGCGCTCAACATCCACGAATACCTCCACGAAACCCCCGCCCAAGAAGGATGAGCCCGCTAAAAGTACCTCCGGCGCCGATTTGCCGCCAGTCTCCACCTCCACCATCGATGTGAATGCGGTCCCTGTCTATAAACCAGTCGGGAAGGCCATTACTCAGGTGAATATCGATCAAGGTGTGTTGCCCCATACATCTTTTTTGGTAATAGTCAAGGCAGCGAGTCGCTGATGGTGCTTTTGACTGTGTAGATCTTCCCGAGAATGACAAGCCTTGGAGAAAACCCGGCACGGACCTCAGCGACTATTTCAATTATGGGTTCGACGAGTTTACCTGGGCCCTGTATGCAGCGAAGCAGGACAACGTGCGTGCAGAATATAGCCAGGACGCTATAGCACAGAACAACAAAAAGATGATGGAAGAGATGCAGATGATGATGATGGGAGGTATGCCTGGGATGGGAGGCGCTGCCGCTGCCAGTTCCATGGCTACTGGTATGCCAGGCATGGACGGCATGTCCCCAGAATTTCAAGCAATGATGCAACAGATGATAGCATCCGGCATGGATCCTAGCCAGATGGACCTTTCGGCTATGTCAACCATGTTCTCGGGCATGCAAAATATGGGCGGTGGTAGTGCTACGGGACAAAGCGGTCAGAACCAAAGTTTTGGGGGCACTGGCGTCGGCACCCAAGGCCAAAATTTTGGATATGATCAAGGTATGGGAAGAGGTAACGTTGGCGGTAGCGGCGGCGGTGGTGGATTCAGCAATCGGGGACGTGGCGTCAGAAGAAACAACATTTGGTGAAAGACAGAGAGGAGTCCATATCTCTCTAACTCACAGCAAGACCTCAATCCCCACCGCCGCCGCCTCCTCCTCTCCTTGTCATGAGCCATTCATGAACGGCACTAGCTGCGTCTGGGGCCATGGAAGTCATACCGACCCTCCTATGGTCATGAGCTGCAGCCATGCCCAGGTCAGTTCCTATACGAGATGTGTCCCACCGATCCATTCGGTCCAAAAGTCGTCTCGGCTTTCTCGAAAGGCAAAGCGGTCGCCTCTGTCGGCGATGTACACGCTAATTATTCCTAGACATACTTTTCTCAAGAGTTTTCCAATGTCAGACACTGCACTTGACGAGGGCTACCTGAGATCAGCAACAGGACATCCGCTTTCCACCGGGGTTGGTAGCTATGCCAGCTCCATGTGTAGTCTGAAACCTCTGTCGGTAGCTCTAGGATCCGCATGCGATATCAGAGAGCACAGAGAGCGGAGCATTGTTATACAAAGACTTCTTCGAGTATCAGATCCAAGAGATAACGGTTCCTTCTTCCATGAGAGGCCACCTCTGGCGTTTCATGAGCATTCGATTTACAACTGGTAATACCTGCCTGCGCCTAGGCGTCCCTGTGCAAGAACCTAGTGTTCGAAGCTACCCCATTATATAGCGCCTCCAGCAGTGCCGCTCCAAAGCTCCAAAGCTGAAAACATGATGTCCAACACCAAACTGCTAGTTTCGTAAAGTCCGAGGTACTCTTCAGCCAATCGATCCGAAAGTACAGGTTCAAACAGATTTCCACTAAGGAACTGGCCACTTGGAAATACACTGTCGATTGTGATTCCCCGTAAATTCACGAACCTCCTGTGCCATTGCTTACCTTAGCGCGCGGTGGGGGTTGGGGGGTGGTACATCCACGGGTCGCCGCCACTGCTAAAATCCACGGGGCCCCGTGAGGTAATTACCTACCTACAGTGGGTCGCGATAAAAAAAAACCGTTTCCAAAATCGACGTTGCCACCTCCGACTCAAAACCACATAACACACACAAACTAAGAGATAAAACTATGAAATTTATATCATTAGAAAGGCAAATCACTCGTTCATCTATAGATCCGTTTTCGTGAGTTGGCTATAAGGAATGGTGGTGTATTTGAGGTTTAAAAGAAGTGGTTGAGTTTTATACCTTTGAACTTCACTTATACGTTTATTAGTCAGCGTAGCTGTTAATAATGAATGATTAGTATTGTTGTATAGACCATTGGCAGATAAGCAAGATTATTTAAATTTAAAAGGTTTAAAAGTGGTTGTCTTTGCAGCATCGTTATTTTAATGAACACTATTGAGTTTAACAAAGTTTCGATTTTTTCCTTTACTGATGTGATGATGATGATAATGATATATTTACGTCTAGTGGCTATGCGGGGCGAAGCCCCGCATAGCTACGACCGTTAATCGATTCTTGTAGACGGCACGGCGCGAGACGCCGGCGTTTCTGCTGATGTGACAGGACAAGCGCACGGACACATTCGTTTACCGTGTTGTCCGGTCCACGTCTTACAGCACGGCAGGTGTACGTACCGTCGTGGTAGGTGCCGGAAGGTGGTAGAATGTGTTGGAAGGTTGTGGAAGACTCCGGAAGGTACCGGACAGTTGTGGAAGCCGGTAGAAGCCGCTGGAAGCCGACGGAACCTCGCGGAACCGCGCGGAATCCGGCCGCTGCTTACCAATGCTTACCAATGCTTACCAAGCTGACAAATGCCGACGGACTCAGGTGAAAGCAGGTGGAATCGGCCGGACGTTTCTGGGATACTCTGGCATCCCCACGGTGTGTATATAGCCGGCGGTTGTCTCCCGCTCTTCTCTTCTTTCTTTCTTTTCCTTTTCTTTCATTATGTAAGGGGGCCAGCCGGACTAGGGGGAGAGGTCACGTGCGGAGTAGGGGGCAGCCGGAGGCTGACCGGAGACTGGTTAGGATACGTGGCCGCTCGGAGTAAGTCCGGCTAAACTCCCCACCTCCGGGGCACATCTGTATATTTAGGAATTCCGGGCCGGAGGCCTCCTGGAGATTGGCCAGGCTATATCTATGTCCGTACGCACTTCTTGGAATTCTAGCCGTTCGGAGCCATCACCTTGCCTGGCCAATTGCATTTGACCTCCGCGTTACACTTTAGCTAGTTTATTCTATCCAGAATCGCATCCAGAAAATTCTATCCAGAATATCGTGCGGAAAAGTGGGTCCATTTCACCGCCGCACCTTGTGCTATCTCGGCTTTTTGCTCTTCTTTTTGAGCTTCGCTCCGGCCGACACTCTTTTCTGCCATGGCGGCTCCGCCGCCCCCCCTCAACATGAATGGGTTCTTGGACTCATTGCGACAGTCTGGCGAGCAACGCATCGCCACCGTCCAGGCACGCCTGAAGGCAACGACGGCATTTCTTAATGCCATTGACTCTACTCTAGAGTCATTCACCACCGCCGCCCTCCAGTCTGTGGGAAAGGACCTTGAAGCTTCGCTCCAAGGGTTTCTTCTTTCCCAACTGGAGGGGGGGGATCAGTTTGACCCCCAAAATTGCCAAGCCTACTAACCCCGCTCGCCAAGAGCCCAACTGCCCCCCTGCAGCACCTGCTGCAGTCTCCACTCACACCTCACCCATTTCTTCTTCTTGGGCCACCATTGCACGCCGCGATCACGCCGCCCACCCGACAAAGCCGTCTGCCCTATGGGCGACGCCCTCTTCACCCCAGCCTAGGGGAGATCGCTCTTTCATTAGGCTGGCCTCCACCTCCACGCTGCGGACCGCGACTCCCGCAGCTATCACCACTTTGCTTGTCGAAGAGACAGGCATTCCCAGGGCACACATCCGTAAAGTGTACCCCATCCGCTCGGGCTTCTGTATTGAAGCCTCGACACCTGGCCACCGAGCCGACATTGTCGCTCGGGCCCGTACTTACGTTTATGAGGGTGCAAACCTTCATGTTGAGCCAGAGGTGGCCTCGGTCACCTACAAGATCACTCAGGTGCCTGCAACCGTGCAGACACACAATGGAGAGCGTGCCTCGCTTCCATTGATGGCAAATGAGATCAAGGCCCTCACGGGCCTCGACGCTCGTGTCATTACTGGCAAGACGGCCGGGGAGTACACCGTTGTGCTTCCAAGGAAAGTTTCCCCGTTCCGTGTCCTTGGCTCGGAGCCTGCCAGACTGATTGAGCACCCACCACGAGTGTTCACTTGCACCCGGTGCTTTGGGCACCATCACACTGACAAGTGCAGCGCTGCTGCTATTTGCGAGACATGCGGTGTTCGCAAGGCCTCTCACGGGGAGGAATGCCGCAAAGTCCCGCAATGCCCCAACTGTCTGGGGCCTCGCAAGCCAGGGCACTCCGGGTGTCCTTGCTTCCCCAAGGTGAAGAACGGAGCCATCCGACGCCTCCCATACAACGAACTTCAGAACCACCGTGGTGCTGGGAAGGCAGCTTTCCGTGCAGCATTGCTGGCGATGAAGAATGGAGCAGTAGATCCCGACACTGCATCCGACACAGCCGTTAGCCTTCCTCACCCTGTTGGCGGCACGGGGGTTGAGGCACCTACAGCGACCCAGAAGCCCACTACGGTTGGCTTCGCTTCACCGGCTGCTCCTTCCACACCTGTTCAGGATGTGGACATGGAGGAGCAAGAGGAGCAGGCGCCGCTGGCGCCTGCACCTGCAATCAAGAAGAAGAAGGGTAAGGCACCTGCTACGGTGCCCAGCGCTGCTCCTGCCCTGGCGGGCAGGGCCTCAGAGCGCAGCCCTCCTTTACGGAGCGAGACTGTTGAGTACCATCAACGGTCCCCACTGCAGCCTCGGACGCCTCAACGTGATCCCAACCTGCGGTACAGGACAATTGAGGACTACGCTGCTCAGTATCGTGGTCCTCGCTCTGGCAGGGACCCCCAGGCCGTGTTTAAAGACATGGTGCAGTTCAGGGTCGATCCCATAGAGGCCGCTGAAGCTTGCGGTCTTGTGCCATCAGGAGGAAGTAAGGGAAAGGGACGGAGGTAATCTGGTTTCTTCCTTGTGGGTTTTTGGTTTTTTCCGGCTTCTCTAGGTTTTGCCCTCTTGGAGGTTTCCCTACAGATGGTGCGCTGCACTACTGAAATCAGGGCCGTTTGTGCGTAGTTTCGTGGTCGTGGAGGATTTCTTTTTGTCACCAGGAACGCCAGCTTCTCGCGCTGTGCCGTGCATAAGGATCGCTTATCGGTCGTAGATACGGGGGCTCTGCCCCCCCTCGTTATCACCGCACGTTAATAAATCATCATCATCATCTATCCAGAATCGGAGCGCCCCCTCATGCGCTCTCCAAGGCTGCGGCATCTTGTGTCCTGCCGTCGCCCTTTTTGACAGCGAGGCCTGGTGGCCGGGCCTCACTCACGAGTCACAGCGCATCGCAGGGAAGGTAGTCTCAACGAAGCAGGGCTACCACGTGGCCAGGGATCGACCGGGCTATCAGGGCAGGCCTGCCGGGCAGTTTTGCCGGTGTGGAGGACAACCCCCATCCCCATCTTGCACCGGGAGGCAAACCTGCCACCTGCAGCAGTCCTTTTGGACCAAGCCCAGCTGCGCTTCTCCGCGCGGCTCGATGCCCTGGACCCCAAGAACCCTCTCGTCGACAGGGCCTTTGGGCCACCTCCGCTCCCTCCGCCGGTCCGCAAGTCAGGTCGCGGCCGCCCTCCTGGCCCCAAGCCTCTGCGGCTCTCCCGCCTACAGTCTGCAGCCCTGCTCACGCAGCCGTGCCCACGTCCCGAATTGCTGGACCGGCAGCCGCCCCATCATATCTCGTCAATCTCGCGCAAGGGCGAGGGGCTCAAGGCTCACCGCGCACTCATGTCTGGTCTCTCACCCGACGACATTGTGCTTTACTCGGATGGGTCCATGGATAAATCAACTGCTTGGGGCTTCGCGGCCAACTGCGACGGCCGCAAGGTGCATTCCGCCAACGGCTACGTGCCAGACATTAAGGTGTTTGATGCTGAGGCAGCGGGAGCTGCTGAGGCTGCCCGCTTCGCGGCCGACAACCTGGCAGTCATCGGTGACATGGGCAGAGTCTTCTTGTGCTTGGACAACATGGCGGTGCTTCAACAGCTGCTTGGCCGGGCCTCTGACAACTCGCAGGCTCGCTTTCTGGAATTTAGGCATATTTGAAATGCATCGGGCGTCACAGGGTGTCTCTACATTGGTCCCCTGGCCACGTCGGCATCGCAGGCAATGAGGAGGCAGACCGGCTGGCTGGCCTTTTGTCCCAGCACCCGCAGCCTCCTCTCTCCGAGCCATAGCTCCCGCCTCCGACCACGGTGAGGCGGGAGGCCAAGGCGAGCGCCAGAGCTCTTTTCAAGGACTGGTGGTCACGCCACCAGCCAAGCTCATATCAGAAGTGGGAGCTCGAGGTTGGCAGGACGTCAGACGAGCTCTGGCTTTCACGGAGAACTCTCCACAGCCTGCTTGCTGAGCGGTCGGGACACAGACATTTTGCCTCATATCACAGGCGCTTTGTGCACGTGCAAGGCACGATCAAGGTATGCGGGTGTGGCGACGAGGTGGAGCAGGGACACTGGCGCGTGTGTTCTTTCACGCAGGGAAGGCTGGGGCACAGTGGTTTGCGGCCCGGCGAGAGTATGGATGCGCTTCCTGGGTCTGAGAGTGGAACCCGATTCAGGAGTTTTTGGCACGATTTGGTGAAACGTCATGCGGGCTAGCCTGCGCACTGTAGTGCCTCGGGATTGATTGGCGACGGGCGTGCCCGTCGCTTCAGGCTTTTTTCTCCGTTTTTGTTTTTTCCTTCTGTTTTCTTTCCTTTGTCAGCAGGAACTCCGGCTTCTGGCGCCGTGCCATCTATAAGGATCGATTATCGGTCGTAGGTAGGCGGGGCCTCGCCCCGCATAGCCACCAGACGTCAATATATCATCATCATCATCTATCCAGAATATACCTGAAGGTTGATGCTTGTATCACTCTCTGGTGTTCTTCTCCATCACATTTCGTCCAAAGTTAACAACATCGAGGCATTTGTAATCCTTTTCGTACGCGATCATAAATAGCTTCATGAACTCGCTATCCAGGCTCATGTTGCATGGCTTCATTATATTTAGCAGCGGGTCGGTCCGCGATCTAACCTGGCCCTGTTTCACGGTAAGTGCCACGAGAGGCCGGATGTGTGATTCATCTCCCAACACGCTGACTTTCCCTTCGTTGTCGTCATCGTCATCTTCATCTTCATTCAGTCCGACCCTCTTCGTAAGAGAAGGGCATTGACTCTTGACTGCCTCGAAGTAATTGTTGATATCAGGGAATGTAGATTTGAGACCGCCCTCAAAGCCAATGACGACACTTGCTCTTATATTTATCCATTGAATTAACGTCTCAGATACTAGTCTATGGTTGATACTTAAGACTTCCGACTTGCTTACTTTGTGTTGGTCCTCTCCGAGAAGGGTATTGACCATCCGACATGAACCGAATTCCCTGGCTATCTCCCATAGATGTAATCCCTAGTGAATATTGGGAAGCGATTTGAGTTTTGAGTATGCCAGTTTCTTGGCTGTCCCGGATAGTGTGCCGATGTTGAGAATAGGCCTTTCCTCCAAGGTCGAATTTAAAGACATCCTTGATGTGTCGGTCCTGACACTTGCGATGCTCATGCGCTCGTCGTCATCGTCGACAAGGAGTTGCATGCGTCCCTTGCCTTTCGATGGTTGTCCACGTGAGCACGAGTGTGCTGCCACGTGGAATAGCAGTTGTAGAGACTTGGGCCCGCGATATACCACAGTCATGAAGGACGTGCTGGTTAGTTGAGGTGGGTATCTCCCAAATACCAGCAGATTTGATCGCGCTACATTCCAGAATAGGAGGATAATCTTCTCACTCGTAGATAGACTGTCCCGGCGGTCAAGCAATATATCGCGCGGGAAGGTTTGGGGGTTGACTTCAGCTTGTCTGACAGCATTGAAATCTGATTCGAATTGCTGTTCACGGAGATATCCCTTTTCAAGTTCCGCAAATACGAATAGCCATTCGTCATTATCAGCTTCTTCTTTGAAAGTTGAGAAGAAGCCGTGTTGTATATGTCTATTCCGTAGCCAGCAGCGGACTATAACAGACATGATTATGGATGCCTCGCTACATTCTTGCATGCGCCACGAGTCCATGTGTGTTAACGGCGATTGTATCCGGTGAAATCCGGGAGGCATTTTTAATTGCTGTAGTTTTCGAACGAATTCGTTATGCCAGTTTTTGGATATAATCTCGTTGAACAGTATCTCTTGCGCGTGTTTGACGAGACTAGTGAATTCCGAGTGTGCTGCGTCGATTGGTCGATCCCTTAATAGATCGAGTCCCGGGGCTAGGGCTCTTGCAGCCTTTACCATAGCCGTGTTATCTTTGAGTCCAAATTCCTTGAGCATCTTCGTCCGCGCGGCTACTCCCATATGTTCGACCTTGGTACGGATGGATGTTATTTCATCGTGATACCGGCCAAATTCTATGACGTTGTAGCCGAGGTCGTGGCGGCTGGCGTTCGGAATCATACAAAAGCGACAAGGCTTAAGTGCGTTATGATTCTTACATCCAGACAGTTCTTGTTGCTGTGGGAAATCACTTACATAGCATATTGTGAAGGAGCAGACATGAGTCTGGATTCTGTCCACCTCCATGTCATGTCCCTTCGCCATGTATTGGATATGAGATAGTTCGTTCAGTAGATCTGCAGTCGCCATCCCATATCGTCCCACGGTCAATAGAATTATATTGTGTCTCTTGTTGGCTATGCTGTCCCGGTAGAATGTTGGTAGAGGGTAGACTCCCGTCATGGATCTGTACATATTCCTGTACAAGCCAAAGGCATCGATAAACATCTTCCATGGCAGTAAAATCGATGGTTTCGATGTAAAGTCCTCAATCCATCTGTCCCGTGGTTTGAGTCTCATTTCCAGTTCAGCACGATGTGGATTCGTCAGTCGAGCTGGTATAAATAGATGTTTATTTGCAGTTTGTAGCCTCGTTTTGTTCCATATATATCTAATCCCTGTTCCGCGGGATTTTGGGCTGATGTACTCTCCTTTGTCTTTTGGGTCGAATTTGTAGTCAATTGTCACGTCCTTGACAACTTCTATGATATTCTCGGATGAAATCAAAAGTTCCTCTCCCTGAACAAGTATCATCTCGTCTATGCCATAGTGCTCTGGATGAATTGGATGTGGCTCTGTCGACCTTCGGAAATTGTTATAGTCATCAGGCGGCAACTCTCGTAGTTTGTATATTGGCGCAATTAGGGTGATGGGCTGATTCTCTGTGAATTGACCCGTTTTATCGATGCCGCAGTACGTGACCCGTCCAAAGTGAGGATTATTGTACCCCTCTGTCTCGGTTGCCCTGCGGCATTGGCATCCTTCTCTTGCACAGAGAAATCTGATGAAGTCAGAGGGGAGGACATACTCGCCGTATTTGCTCCGAATGAATTGACCGGACGTGGTGCGTATAGATTCTCCCCATGCACGTGTGTGCCAGAATTCGGTTGCAAACCGAGTAAGATGAGCCAGTCCTTGATAAATGTGTTGTCGACATGATGGTGATGCCAACAGTTTGGAGACTAGCGATTCCATATCAAGCCGCACGAGGTCCTCCATTTGTGACGATCGGGTAGCTAATTTCTCCATATCGAGTTTCACCGTTTTCTTCCGCATCGCGCATTTTGGTAACTGTTTATTGAAAGCTCCCATGAGCGTCGGCTTCCATGTAGGGAGTTTGACTATCTCCTCGTGTGGTGACGATCGCATTATCTCACATAGTGTCTTCCATGCTCGTCTTGACAGCTTAAATTCTGATAGGAATAAGGCGAATTTGAACTCGGTGAGTGTCATTGTAAGATTTGCGGGTAGCCATTCTGTTAGATTGTCGTATGATGGATCATCATATATATGTTCCTCCGTGTCTCTGTCCGTCTGAATCTCCTCATCCGTGAAACATAAATCGTCGTCTTCTTCAAAAGCCGAAGCATTGGATCTGGCATAGTTCTCATCCGGATCAGCCTCCAGCGCCCATCCTCCGGAGTTTATGGCATTCAGCGGTACAGTTGATGGTTGATCATTGTGTTCTGATTCGTTATCCGACACGCTACCATCTATTATTTCTTGGACTATGTCAAGAGCGTCTCCCCGTACTGTTGTGTCGTCATACGCATTTGGTTCTATGTCCACTGGTTCAGGATTATAATCCGGATCATTGACAGTGAACTCTATCCATTGTGCAATGTCTGACGGATCAACAACTCCTTTGGGGCTATCCCTCCTTGAGGCTATCTGATCTTGATTGGGTATTCTGAACCGGGATAGAGCGGGCATCCGAACTGATGGATGACGACGGATTTTGTGGCCTGTTTGAGTCGACAACATCCAGGGCCGTGGAGTCTGCGTCATGGCGAAGTCGTGTTCTCTGAGACGCTTTATTGAAGGTGGCTAACGTCCCGATGGTTATTGACCGGCCGACGTCTATCTGTTGATAGAATGTTGACTGCCATGTCAAGAGATACGCAAAGTCTTCTTGTCGTTTACATGTCGGTCATAGATGTGAACGAGGCTATTGCAAGGTAGAAGTAGTAATAGGGTTAAGTCTTGCCTATAACGTTGGGGGTTTCTTCTCTCGACCCTGTGGGCACATTATGCTGATAAGCGTATGGGGCATATGGTGGATGGATGGACCTTCCATCCCGATAGGTGATATCTTGAACAGTGTATCCCCAGGCCACAAACAGTTTGGGCCATTGAGAATATTACAGTATCCGTGGCTACCATAACGGTGTGGTGTAATGCCCTTATCCAGGCATTACAAATAAATCGGAAGGTATGGGGTTATGTATGTACAGGTATGATGTGCGTTGGCGGTGTCTGTATTAAGGTTTTATTGTAATGTTGCTGCTTCTCTAATCCATACCTCCAGGGCGTCACATCCGTGATGAAGCCTAACGTATCATCTAGGCTGCTAACCTCCAAAACTTTCCTTTGGTTATCCTATCATCAACATTGCCCGTGGTCTAATCGTGCTACGTGAAGAGCTTTGGTATATATGGACGTGGATCCATCTCGATATTGATGAGTCGCCGACACATCCACGTCGAATCCGGTCATCTCTATCTTC
The DNA here is from genome assembly GCA_023079495.1 of Xylaria sp. L1 SY-2022. Lineage (NCBI taxonomy): Eukaryota > Fungi > Ascomycota > Sordariomycetes > Xylariales > Xylariaceae > Xylaria > Xylaria sp. L1 SY-2022. Next base: position 3,154,531 of record JALIDW010000004.1, read on the forward strand.
CGTAACCCGAGGCTGGCATCCTCGCGACCATGGCTTGGGGCAACCCGGCCTTGTTGAACACATCGGTCGATGACGAGGACGAGGATGATCAAATCAGTGGAGATGACATCGAAGGCAACGAAAGTCAGCGCAGTGAATATAGTCATGACGAGTTGGATTCTGGTAGGGAGACGGGCGGCGGTGGGGATGGCGATGATCTGGACAGCTTTTTATCCAGGAATATCGTAAGTTTGCTCCTTCAGGAGTGCCTATTAATTAGGAAATTTTTAAGAGATGACGCTGACATCTATATGTCATATAGCCAAAGATGGCGACCGCACAGGAGGTTGATCGAGTGACAAAAAAGAGGACCTGTGATGGAGAAGAACACCAGAGAGTGATACAGGCATCAACCTTAAGGTATATTCTGGATAGATGATGATGATGATGATATATTAACGTCTGGTGGCTATGCGGGGCGAAGCCCCGCCTCCCTACGACCGATAATCGATCCTTATAGACGGCACGGCGCGAGAAGCCGGCGTTCCTGCTGACAAAGGAAAGAAAAACAAGGAAAACAAAAACAGAGAGAAAACCTGAGACGACGTGCATGCCCGTCGCCAATTAATCCCGAGGCACTACAGCGCGCAGGCTAGCCTGCCTGACGTTTCACCAAACCGTGCCAAAAACTCCTGAAGCGGGTGCCACTCTCAGGCCCAAGAAGTGCATCCATGCTCTCGCCGGGCTGCAAACCACTGTGCCCCAGCTTTCCCTGCGTGAAGGGACACACGCGCCAGTGCCCTTGCTCCACCTCGTCGCCGCACCCGCATACCTTGATCGTGCCTTGTACGTGCACAAAGCGCCTGTGGTATGAGGCAAAGTGTCCGTGTCCCGACCGCTCAGCAAGCAGGCGGTGGAGAGTTCTTCGTGGAAGCCAGAGCTCGTCTGGCCTCCTGCCAACTTCGAGCTCCCACTTCTGGTATGAGCTTGGCTGGTGGCGTGACCACCAGTCCTTGAAAAGAGCCCTGGCGCGCGCCTTGGCCTCCCGCCTCACCGTGGTCAGAGGCGGGAGCCATGGCTCGGGGAGAGGGGGCTGCGGGTGCTGGGACAGAAGGCCAGCCAGCCGGTCTGCCTCCTCATTGCCGGCGATGCCGACGTGGCCAGGGGACCAATGTAGAGACACCCTGTGACGCCCGATGCGTTCCACATGATGCCGAAATTCCAGAAAGCGAGCCTGCGAGTTGTCAGAGGCCCGGCCAAGCAGCTGTTGAAGCACCGCGGTGTTGTCCAAGCAGAAGAGGACTCTGCCCATGTCACCGATGACTGCCAGGTTGTCGGCCGCGAAGCGGGCAGCCTCAGCAGCTCCCGCCGCCTCGGCATCAAACACCTGACCGTCTGGCACGTAGCCGTTGGCGGAATGCACCTTGCGGCCGTCGCAGTAGGCCGCGAAGCCCCAGGCTGTCGACTTGTCCATAGACCCGTCCGAGTAGAGCACAATGTCGTCGGGCGAGAGGCCAGACATGAGTGCGCGGTGAGCCTTGAGACCCTCGCCCTTGCACGAGATCGGCGAGATATGATGGGGCGGCTGTCGGTCCAGCAGTATGGGACGTGGGCACGGTCGCGTGAGCAGGGCTGCACACTGAAGACGGGAGAGCCGCAGAGGCTTGGGGCCGGGAGGGCGGCCGCGACCTGTCTTGCGGACCGGCGGAGGGAGCGGAGGTGGCCCAAAGGCCCTGTCGACGAGAGGGTGCTTGGGGTCCAGGGCGTGGAGCCGTGCGGAGAAGCGCAGCCGGGCTTGGTCCAAAAGGACTGCCGCAGGTGGCAGGTTTGCCTCCCGATGCAAGATGGGGATGGGGGTCGTCCTCCACACCGGCAAAACTGCCCGGCAGGCCTGCCTGATAGCTCGGTCGATCTTGGCCACGTGGTAGCCCTGCTTCGTTGAGACCACCTTCCCTGCGAAGCGCTGTGACTCGTGAGTGAGGCCCGGCCACCAGGCCTCGCTGCCAAAGAGGGCGACGGGCAGGACACAGGATGCCGCAGCCTTGGAGAGCGCATGAGGGGGCGCCCCGTTCATTACCTTGTTGAGTGAGCGCAAGTGGTTGGCCACCTTGAGCGCGCGGGCACCCCAGTACTCGACGTGATGGCGGAAAGTAAGCTTGGAATCAAAGAAGGCACCGAGCCAACGGACTGGCTTCTGGGATGGCTCTACAATGAAGTCCCCAGAGCAGACAAGATCCTCGGGCGGGCTGCCCTTCCGGTAGAAGTGCAGGAGCTCGCTCTTCTCAGGCTCAAACGTGATGGCATTGTCCTGTCCCCAGTCGAGGAGCTCACTGACGAGTGCAGAAAGCCGGGAGCTGGTCTCTCGATGATTCTTGCCGACCTCCAGCAGATTGATGTCGTCAGCGTACCCAAACCGTGCCCTAAGATCACCCAACTTGAAGCAGGGCGCGATGAACAGCATGAATAGGATCGGGGAAATCGGCGAGCCCCTGAGGCACCCCGCAAGAGAGAGGGAGAGAGGCGGAGGTGACCCCCCTCCATGCGGACGGAGGCAGATCTGTCCAGCATGAAGGAGTCGACCCACTGCACCAGGGGCCGAGTCCCAGCCCTGTTCCCGCAGCCGTCTGACAAGCCGGCCTCGGAGGATGGTGTTAAAAGCGCCAGCGACATCCAGAGTGAGCATTGAGGCCACCAGACCCCGCGCAAAGGCATGCTCCACATCGTGCACCACAGCAGCCGTGAGGTCAGTTGACGAGCGCTTTGGGAGGGCTCCAAACTGCTGCGGGCTGAGCACACCCTCATTGATGGCCGTGACAGAGATGCGCCGTGCAATGAGCCGCTCCAGCCCTTTGCCCATGCAGGAGAGCAGGGGAGATAGGGCGCCAGGACTTCACAGAAGTGAAGTCCGTTTTCCCTACCTTGGGGAGCATGACAATCTCAGCTTGCCGAAACGCCTTCGGGTGATAGCCGTGTGTGAGGCAGACTTCGTAGAGGGTCCTGACTCGAGGGCCAATGATCCCCCAGACGTGTTGCAGGGTGGTCGTATCCAGGCGGTCTTGGCCAGGCGTAGACTTCTTGGCCCCAACGCAGGCTTCCTCCGCCTCCTCCAAGGTGACCTCTGTCCTCCAAGGGAGAACCCGGTCTGGGGGGAGCAGGGAGGGGTTCCCACGGGTCGGCGACGTCGTCGCCGGCTGCCCGAGTGGCTAGCACCTTCAAGCGGAGCAAAGAGATCTTTTCCGCGGTGTCCGTGAAAAGCCGCTCATCGTGTTGGATGGGGGGTGACCGAAACCTGTCCGTCAGCTTGTGCCAACCTGTGATGCCGTAAATGTCTGCGTCTGACTCTGCTTTGCTGATCATGTCAGCCCAGAAAGGTGGCCTTGGCCCGGCGAACGATGCCGCGGTATGCAGACCGGCGCTCCTGAAAGTCCTCAGGGCTGAGAGAGTCTCTATCAGCTGCGAGGGCCTTCTGCGCTTCAGCGCATTCCTCCGTCCACCACGAGGCCTCCTTACCCTTCCCTGAGGAGGGGACGGCGGCCGCCTTGAATGCTAGACACAGCACCGTCAGGGAGCGAGTCCGTAAACGGTTCAATGTCTTCGCGGTTCGTGATGCTGTCCTTGACACTGCATATGTTCGCCGCGACTGTTCCCACGAAGAGCGGGAGGCGATCGAGCCGGAGAACCAGCCTGGGGGGCAGGACTGGGCGCTGAATGCCGAAGAGGGACAGTTGCCGAGATGGAGTAGTGATCGGAGCCGGTGTAGAGAGAGTGATCGACCCAAGCTGAGGCGTCAGGGGATATTGGAGAAGAAGAGGTCGAGAGTGTTCCCTTTCTCATGCGTCGGCTCGTTGACGATGTGCTGTTCCAAGCAACAGCGGTCTGCCCACCGAGCAATCCTCTTGCCGATGCCGTGGCGGCGGGCGTGCCCAGCCTGCCAGCTCCAGTGAGTGGCGTTGAAATCACCAACCACGACGGACGAAGCGGGCGGCACCCAGTCGTCCAGTTCCGCCAGGATCGAGTCGGTACCTGACGGAGGGCGGTAGATGTTAGCAAAGGAGACTCCCTCCACACGCACGAAGCAGGCTTCGGCTGATGAGAAGGGACGGAACTGCGAAACTGTGAGGGACTTCCGGGTATAGGTGAGCACCCGAGGGACGGTCGCCCAGTCCTCTACTGGGGAGAACACCTCAAAGCCGGGGTGGTTCTTCGTTAGCCTGCGGACACCTTTGCGCATAACCCATGGTTCCTGCACCAGAACGACGTCCACCTTGTTTTCCCAGGCGAGGTTCAGAGCTGTATCATGATACTGCCCCGAGGCCCGGGTATTGACTTGTAGGATGCGAAGAAAGGCCTTCTTGCACCTCTTCCTACCAGAGGTGAGGCCTCTGCCAGCTGGGTGTGCTGGCATTACATCTGCTCGAGGGGGTCCGGAGAGCTCAAGACTCGTTTCCTAGCTGAGGCACCACGGGGTTCTGGATAGAATAAACTAGCTAAAGAAAGAAAAGGAAAAGAAAGAAAGAAGAGAAGAGCGGGAGAGAACCGCCGGCTATATACACAGCGTGGGGATGCCAGAGTATCCCAGAAACGTCCGGCCGATTCCACCTGCTTCCACTTGAGTCCGTCGGCATTTGTCAGCTTGGTAAGCATTGGTAAGCATTGGTAAGCACCGGCCAGATTCCACGCGGTTCCGCGAGGTTCCGCGAGGTTCCGTCGGTTTCCAACGGCTTCTACTGGCTTCCATCACTGTCCGGTACCTTCCGGAGCCTTCCACAACCTTCGAACACATTCTACCAACTTCCGGCACCTACCACGACAGTACGTACACCTGCCGTGCTGTAAGACGTGGACAGGACAACACGGTAAACGAGTGTGTCCGTGCGCTTGTCCTGTCACAGGACCTATGTCATCAAAACGAACCAAGAGTAGACGAAAGACCTTAAGCCACTATATAAGTCGCTCGAGTTGATGGCCCGGAAGGAGTTATTGATCACATGCAATAAGTCCCTTATGTCTCATTGCATTTCCTTCTGTTTTTCCCAGTTCAGCGGCTAAGAGTCCACGTGGATTACCGATCTCGCTGAGAAACGCTTTCGGGTGAATTGCAATTCTTGGAAGTGTCGGTATATCAAGAGTGTAAAGGTATGGTTATTCTCCCGGATTATTATATCATATAGGTATATCGACTGTTCCAGTGTTATATCGAGCGCTTGGAGGCAAAGGAGTCTTTTCTTAAGACGGTAGATGCGCACAAAGAACTTCAAATTTACTTCAGCAAGCGATTCTCCATCGACATCTTCTATACTGTCTGCAACTGGGTATACAAGTGGATTGACCTCGACTTGTCCATCCATGAGCACCCAGAGGTCAAGTTTTTGTGTGCATGTAAGTGTTAGCTTCGTCGTCTGTTGTCTTGTCTGCTCGTATTACTAAAGGCTAATCTACCATAGACGTCTTTACAGAGATCTGTGTCTGCGTGAAACGCCACATCAATTGGAAAAGGGATTACGATGCCGGCAAACAGATCACCAAAACACAATGGGATTGGGAGTTTATTCTGAATCGTTCCGATAGTCTATACGACGGTGCGGATGAGATTTGGGAGGCATATAAGATCCAACAATTCCACTGGCTTCACAATGCCATCAAGGCTAATAAGCTCTATCCTCTTTCCAAGCAGGATAAGACCGTCTTACAACCAAAAGACGACGAATTTGCCCTGAAACCCAATGCCGATTTCCTGGCCGCACTTGAGTATACCCCCCCTCCACCACCGGCCCAGATTTTCGTGCACCACGTAATAGTATCGGTGCACCATCTAAACCAATTCGGGAAGCTACGGGCGCAGTATCCAGGTAGGTAGGTACTCGTGCCACGCCCCACTTTGGGATTGGTTTCGCGGAGGCTCACCAACTAAAGTTGGTGCTAGACAGTTACCTAGCCAGGACAGTCTCCGGGCCATTTCTTCTGCTTTCTGTGCCTCCGACGCACACAACGCGTAAATACTCACCACAACACGTAGTTTTTCGCGATTAAAATGGAGGCCCAGGTTCAAGCAGCCGTGAACTACGTTAGAACGCATCCCGACACCAATATCAGTGCTGTAGCACGTGACTTCGGCATTACGAGAGGGAAGTTGCGCACTAGGTTGAAAGGACACAGTGGCATTAATCGACCCCATTCTGCGATGCTAAAGCTCAATCCAGCCGAAGAACAAGCAATCTGCAACTACATCGACCGCCTGAACCGTATTAACCTCGCCGTACGTGCCGAATTCATCACCGACGCTGCCAATCGAATTCTACAAGCCCGAGCAACCCGGGACTCGAATCCGCCTACCGTAAGCCGTCGCTGGGTGTCCCGCTTCATTAAAAGACACGGATACGGCCGAAAGAAGCAGAAGAAACTCGAGGCAGACAGAATGGCGTCGGAAAACATCGAGGCGGTCGCAAAATACTTCGAAGAGCTGCAGAAAACAATTGCCGATGAAGGTATCGTACCGACAGACATATGGAACATGGATGAGACTGGATTTCGTATCGGCGTGGGCTCAAATCAATTAATTATCACCAAACGCAAGCGGGCTCATTATTTTGCGATTCCAGAAAATAGGGAGTCTGCAACAGCTATTGAAACTATCTCAGCTGGCGGTGATTATATCTCAGCTTTCTTGATTCTGTCTGGGCAGCAACACATGGCTCAATGGTATCAGACTCCTGAATTGGATAATGATACAACAATCTGTATATCTCCCAAAGGTTATTCCAATGATGAGATAAGTTTTGAATGGCTGCAGCACTTTGATAAGCACACAGGCAACAAGACTGTTGGCAGTAAAAAGTTGCTCATATTGGATGGTCATGGATCTCATCACACCAAGGAGTTCATTCAGTACTGTGATGATCATGGAATCATCCCATATGGGCTCCCCCCTCATCTCACACACATACTACAGCCGTTGGATGTTGTGGTATTCCAACCATTAAAACATTATCACGCTAAAGCATTGAATATCATGGTTCGAGATGGGTTGGTGAACATTACCAAGTTGGAGTTTCTGGGTTGTATTCAAGAAGTTCGTCGACAAGCATTCAAGGAAACCACAATTCTATCTGCCTTCAAGAAAACAGGAATTCATCCGTACAATCCTCTCATCGTTCTGCGAAAACTTCAAGAGTGGCAGGCACAGCGCACGCTAAGTCCTCGTCCGGACGACAATGAAAGAAGCGCCATGCAATCGTCACCATTTGAAACGCCTACTACGCTGCGTCATATCCACTAAGCCAGGTTCCGAATTGAACAAGCTCTCGATAATATTAACGTCGACCCGGAGACTGCACAGTCTATACGCAAATTCATCAATGGGTCAATTATTAATACCACCGAACTACTTCAAACAAAGAGAGATCTCGGCAGTACCCGTTACGCCGAACAAATCGCACGACAGCGACGTGCCGGCAGGAATACGCAGTTGAGAACAGGTGGCGTTCTCACAGTTGAAGCTGGGCGTGCTATGATACGGCACAGACAAGAAGACGAGCTCGAGAAAGCAAGGAGAATGGTAGAAGCAGCGGAAAGGAAAGCGCGACAGCGTGCTAAACGCACGTTTTCTGAAGCGGCGAAATTGTCTCGAAGTTGGCGGCGGTCTGGCAGGTTAGAACCGGCGTTAATTGTAGATACTGAGCATAGTTGTCGATTGATGAAGCGGTTTTGATAGTAGAACAATGAAATTGGTCCCCAGACTGTCCTGGCTAGGTAACTGTCTAGCATCAACTTTAGTTGGTGAGCCTCCGCAAAACCAATCCCAAAGTGGGGCGTGGCACGAGTAGGCAGAACAAAACTTCACTTCAGTATCCGTACAATCCCTAACTCCATTCACGTTCTGCACACACATTACCGTACTTTGCCCCGTCCATTCTCTCCATTTCTAGGGTCGTCGCACGACATTCCTTCGTCCTGACTGCTCCTATTCCACAATGTCGCTTATACCGCTGCCAGAACTACAGTATCCGTCCTTCAAACATGGATTCGAAAGCTGGCAAAGTCATGCATTGAAACAAGGATTCAGTCTCAGCTATGGGAACGCCGCACATAAAAGAAACGGAGAATACACTCGGTACATCATCCGCTGCACATGTGGAGAAACAGGGCGACGATCTGTTGCGAAGATTAAGAAATCTTCTACGTCCGCATATTCCAAATGTCCTTTCGAGGCTGTTGCTCAGTTGTACAATGGCGCAACAGAGTGGACGTTCACGATAAAGATATTGGAGCATAGCCACCCGCCCATTTTCACCAGTTCATCGCACAGAAAGCAGCAGATCACCGAATCTGTCAAAAGTATCATTCATACACAACTGAATGATCTATCCAGCCGGCAACATATCTATGCTGCTGTTAAGAGCGCTCATCCGTCAACAGATTTGACGGAGAGAGACGTACAAAACTACGTAGCACGTCATCGCCGACACGAGCAAGGACTCTATACAGATTGTGGCCAATTAATCCGACTACTTGAAGAGCAACGAGTGTGGCATAGAGTACAATACGACGATGATGGACGGGTTCATCAGCTCGTTTGGAGCTTTAAGTGGTGCCACATAATGTGGAAGAATTCGTCGGAGGTATTGCTACTGGATGCGACGTATAAGGTGCGTGGACTGGACAAATGCATAATGCAGCAGCATAGAAAGAGAGAAATGAGAAACTAATGCTCATTGTCTATACAGGTCAATACGTACAATGCGCCGTTTCTAGAGATCACCGGCGGGTCCATTTCACCGCCGCACTCTGTGCTATCTCGGCTTTTTGCTCTTCTTTTTGAGCTTCGCTCCGGCCGACACTCTTCTCTGCTATGGCGGCCCCGCCGCCCCCCCTCAACATGAATGGGTTCTTGGACTCATTGCGACAGTCTGGCGAGCAACGCATCGCCACCGTCCAGGCACGCCTGGAGGCAACGACGGCATTTCTCAATGCCATTGACTCTACTCTAGAGTCATTTACAACCGCCGCCCTCCAGTCTGTGGGAAAGGACCATGGAGCTTCGCTCCAAGGGTTTCTTCTTTCCCAACTGGAGGGGGGGATCAGTTTGACCCCCAAAATTGCCAAGTCTACCAACCCCGCTCGCCAAGAGCCCAACTGCCCCCCTGCAGCACATGCTGCAGTCTCCACCCACACCTCGCCCATTTCTTCTTCTTGGGCCACCATTGCACGCCGCGGTCACGCCGCCCACCCGACAAAGCCGTCTGCCCTACGGGCGACGCCCTCTTCACCCCAGCCCAAGGGAGATCGCTCTTTCATTAGGCTGGCCTCCACCTCCACGCTGCGGACCGCGACTCCCGCAGCTATCACCACTTTGCTTGTCGAAGAGACAGACATTCCCAGGGCACACATCCGTAAAGTGTACCCCATCCGCTCGGGCTTCTGTATTGAAGCCTCGACACCTGGCCACCGAGCCGACATTGTCGCTCGGGCCCGTACTTACGTTTATGAGGGTGCAAACCTTCATGTTGAGCCAGAGGTAGCCTCGGTCACCTACAAGATCACTCAGGTGCCTGCAACCGTGCAGACACACAATGGAGAGCGTGCCTCGCTTCCATTGATGGCAAATGAGATCAAGGCCCTCACGGGCCTCGACGCTCGTGTCATTACTGGCAAGACGGCCGGGGAGTACACCGTTGTGCTTCCAAGGAAAGTTTCCCCGTTCCGTGTCCTTGGGTCGGAGCCTGCCAGACTGATTGAGCACCCACCACGAGTGTTCACTTGCACCCGGTGCTTTGGGCACCATCACACTGACAAGTGCAGCGCTGCTGCTATTTGCGACACATGCGGTGTTCGCAAGGCCTCTCACGGGGAGGAATGCCGCAAAGTCCCGCAATGCCCCAACTGTCTGGGGCCTCACAAGCCAGGGCACTCTGGGTGTCCTTGTTTCCCCAAGGTAAAGAAGGGAGCCGTCCGACGCCTCCCTTACAACGAACTTCAGAACCACCGTGGTGTTGGGAAGGCAGCTTTCCGTGCAGCATTGCTGGCGATGAAGAATGGAGCAGTAGATCCCGACACTGCATCCGACACAGCCGTTAGCCCTCCTCACCCTGTTGGCGGCACGGGGTTGAGGCACCTACAGTGACCAAGAAGCCCACCATGGTTGGCTTCGCTTCACCGGCTGCTCCTTCCACACCTGTTCAGGATGTGGACATGGAGGAGCAAGAGGAGCAGGCGCCGCTGGCGCCTGCACCTGCAATCAAGAAGAAGAAGGGTAAGGCACCTGCTACGGTGCCCAGCGCTGCTCCTGCCCTGGCGGGCAGGGCCTCAGAGCGCAGCCCTCCTTTACGGAGCGAGACTGTTGAGTACCATCAACGGTCCCCACTGCAGCCTCGGACGCCTCAACGTGATCCCAACCTGCGGTACAGGACAATTGAGGACTACGCTGCTCAGTATCGTGGTCCTCGCTCTGGCAGGGACCCCCAGGCCGTGTTTAAAGACATGGTGCAGTTCAGGGTCGATCCCATAGAGGCCGCTGAAGCTTGCGGTCTTGTGCCATCAGGAGGAAGTAAGGGAAAGGGACGGAGGTAATCTGGTTTCTTCCTTGTGGGTTTTTGGTTTTTTCCGGCTTCTCTAGGTTTTGCCCTCTTGGAGGTTTCCCTACAGATGGTGCGCTGCACTGCTGAAATCAGGGCCGTTTGTGCGTAGTTTCGTGGTCGTGGAGGATTTCTTTTTGTCACCAGGAACGCCAGCTTCTCGCGCTGTGCCGTGCATAAGGATCGCTTATCGGTCGTAGATACGGGGGGCTCCGCCCCCCCTCGTTATCACCGCACGTTAATAAATCATCATCATCATCATAGAGATCACCGGTATCACGTCTCTTAACACCAACTTCAATGTCGCTTTCGCAATACTAGCAAATGAAAAAGAGACTGCTTTTTTCGTGGGTTTTACAACACCTCGAGTCACTACGTCAAGAGCTACATATTTCCGCACCACTTGTCACCATCACAGATAAGGCTGAGGCTGTACGCAACGCTATTACGAGTGTGTATCCTAATACACAGTTACAGTTGTGTATATGGCATATAATGAGCAACGTACGTGCTGGAGTGCGTGAGAGATCGAAGGGTAATGTTCCAAAAGGCTTCAAACCATTAAAGATAAATCAGTTAACAGGTCCACGGAGTGGTCAAAGACCTGAACGAATGTGTGAGGAACGTTTTCAGGCCCTGACAGTCTCAATCCCGCCTGCTACCTCAGAAGAGATCAATAACGAGTACACGCGACGTAATCGTCGAAGAGCATGGGTTTACTGCCCATCGATCATACGATTGGCGGTGTCTTAACTCTATGGGGTCATCTAGCTCATTGCAATACTGAAGTCGAACTACTTCATTATTGGAACAACATCTGTACCGAATTTTCCGATCAGCGTCAAATTCTGTCCTATTTGCGAAATACATATTTCGGTTGCCGGCGACAGTGGGCATGGTATATTACGTACAGAGCTACTGCAACTTTGGTATACAAAGTACTTCACGTGTGGAAAGTGGGCACGCAGATTTGAAATCTCATCTTTTCAACCCTCATTCTACGGCACTCCACCTTTATAAGGTCACTGATGCAATGACCAAGTTGAAGGAGGACCGGTACAAGAAACAGCAGGCCCGGCAGATACATCACTTCCCTGTATTCTGTAAGGCTGAGATGTTTACTGACAGGGCCGTGAAGCTCAAAATCAGCTGGTTTGCATTAGAGGCGACATACAAGCAGTATCAGGCTGCTGTGCAGACGCGACGACACAACACGTCAATAGGGATATGTAGAGGGCATTTTGAGCGGCGAATGGGCCTACCATGCAAGCATTCTCTTTTTAAGAGGATGTACTGTGAAGGAGAAATCGACGCCAATAACTCTCCACGTATTGTACGTGTTGCACAAGGCATGGAGTTGAAAATTCACGATTTTCACTCTCACTGGTGGCTTCAAGTTGACCTAACAAAGGTTGACCAAGCTCTCCTTATCGGCGACTTCAATGTCATACCTAGTGGGCGACGACCAAGAGTTGCCAATTCTCGACCCTCTGCACCGTCGGCATATCACGAACATCCTCAAAGCCAACGAATACCGTCATCATACGAACGCAGCCTTCAAGAAGGTGCAGCAGACTCTGCAGCGTCGGCGCGTGTATTAAGACGTATAGTCCCACCTGCACCGGTTTTTTGGAACCCCATGAATGAGCCGTGGTATCAGGAACTTCAGAATTTGAATTTCGGAGACCTGGAACCTATCCAGCAGGGTGCTAGTGCGGAAAATCCCATCGAGGTCATTGATACAGTCTCTTCATCTGTATCAATAGATTCTAGTCCACAAGTCCATCAGGCCAGCGAACCAGAGTACCTGCATTGGGACGACCCTCAAGAGATCCACCGAAGATATATTTTGGCACGCAGTAAATAGTACACTGTCCAATCCACTGTGGTAGGATCTACGCCTACAGAGTTGTCCGATCGTGCGTATAGAGAGGCGCACAATCTCCCCTTGCAATACGACAAGACTAGTTTGAATTGGTGTCTAGACTATGAACAAATGGGTAGATCTTGTCGCTCGGGATCGAGTACTCGGCCGTGGACGTTGGAAGAGATGACGGCTTATTTGGATTGGGATGCGGCTGAGAACGATCGTGTTGATACAGGTATTGCTTCAATCAGCGGAAACAGCCTTTCAAATCGGCGAGGCATGAGAGGCCTGTGACAACTAGCGAAGGAGGATTGGGACGAGCAGGAGGCCATTCATGTCGCGAGGTTTCGGAATGGTGGCAACGGTCACCCGGCGACGACGACGTAAGTGGGCAATAGAAGACGTGGATATGGATGGGAGGGCGACGGCGACGTTATACGGCTGAGGCGAGCAGGATTTGTAAAATCACCCAGTGAAAACGGTTCGTCAGTAGGACACCTGACCATCGAGATATCAAGATATATAGATGTCGTTCTGTCGAAATATTAACACTGTGATTCTACATCGAATCTGGGCAACAGATCGAATGGACCGTTGTATGCGCATTGGTGAGTAGAATACAACAACACCAAGTGCTTCCCAATATAGCCAATGATGGCCGAGATAGGTACGAAGAAGCAGGTAGGTTAGGTAGTCCGTAGGAGGCCGCGACGAAGGGGCAAACTGACGTTCATACCTACCTGGATTCTGCGCCCGTAGCTTCCCGAATTGGTTTAGATGGTGCACCGATACTATTACGTGGTGCACGAAAATCTGGGCCGCTCCACCACCACCACCACCACAACCCCGGAGGACGCCGTCACCTGTATCACTGTTGCAGAGATCTACATTCGGGGGCAATACAACTACTGTACGTCAATCGACAAAGGCGTCTGGTCAACCTGGGACCGGAGAAAGGGATGGTTCACAGAAAACAGCCCCACGTAAGAGATATCCACGTGGCGATCATGTGGACCCTCGAGCGGCTGGCACGAATAAGAAGCGACGAGGGCTTAGGGAGCCCTCCATTGCGACAACGTCCAGAACCGTCAGGAATACTGAGACTGAAATGTCTCAGTCTCAGTCTCAGTCTCAGAACAAACACCAGTCTCAGTCTCAGTCTTAACCTCAGCCTCAGTCTCAATCTCAACCTCGGTCTGAGTCTCAACCTCAGTGTGAGTCTCAGTCTCAGAAAAAATCCCGGCCCCTTACTCGTACACAGAAGTTGGCGTCTTTTCAGTCTGAAGAACAGTCCAGGGTTAATGAGATGCTACAGAAGAGACAATATGCATCGACTTCACATGGCAACGAACGCCGTGACACCGATTATGACGAATATGACGGAGACAGTGATGAGGAGTTCATGCGATATCAACCGGATTACAACTTGAGTGATGACAACCTCGATGGAGACGGCGATGACATTGATAGTTGAGAGATCATGGCACCTAGGGCTCAGACCACAACTTTATCATCACGGTGGATATCGATAGCTGACCTTGAACACTAGGTATGTGCTTCATTGGCAACACATCTGTCAAATGCACTACAATCCCGGACGGTCAGTTTTGGGAGGTCATACTATCTATTGAATGGACCATATCAATGCATATATTTCAAGCCACATTACACACAAGGAATCACCTTCCGGGTTATGATGATAGGGTATCAGGCAGTTAGTTCGGGTACTAGATCTTGTTCAATTGTTACTACAGCGGCTGTAAGTATACCAATCAATCCATCTTGTGATATCGGCCATACGGACGACAGATCGTCAGACGGATACCTGATTATTGATGATACCTCAGTACCATTCATACGTCATTTGCCTTACCCACCATTAACTTAACTTTACGCAAGTGCTAATTGGCTATCGACTGTATACATACATAATCATCTTCAGAAATAATAACTTTTGGTGGGCGATGGGGTGTGTGGTTCTCCTTCAACCTTCCACATATTGAGATTCATAGATACCAGCCACTATCAATAGATTCCTCGAACGTTCATGGTGTCGCCTGGTTCGTCAGCCTACCATGCCCGGATTCTCGCGACCCCATATGGACTATGGCGATCCATTCGACGTCACCGAGGCCGACAACGACACCTTGCGACTCGATATTGAGCAAAATCTCAGCAGCTGGGCTGTTCCAATCACGTGGAATAAAGCGCGTGTACCTCACAGGAACAGGAAGCTCTATGATAGCAACCGCTTACACGTAGCGGAGACACACTTTGGTGACATCGCAGATTCGGAGAAATTCTGGTTCGAGGTCATAAAGTCCGTCCCCCTCAAAAAATAGGTAGACGGGGCCAAGGTTTTGGAACATCTCGCCGATGAGAAACCGATGGACAAGCTTTCGAATACAAAGCTATGGTCACGAGCAAGAAACTGGCTGGACAACATTATTCATCAGGGCAACAGACAAAACTGGGCTGATGATACAAATATAAATGCTGTCGGCATCACTCCTGAAGTATTCGAAGCATTGCGTATCATCGGCGATACAACGGACGGCTATGGCACTTACCCAACTTTGATAAGGAGTAAGATGATATCTGCCGGCTTTGGTTGGATTGCCATGCATCCGAGTGAACGCATCGTCCCCAAGTGTTGAATTGCCTGGGCAGACTCGAACAACTTCACATATCGTATCGTCGTGACCATGAACGAAGTCTTGAAAGAGCGAAACACATCAGCGCAAATCCTAGCACAGGTTTCGTCAGCTTCTCCTGACCCGAAAAAAGATGTTGACCCCATCAATAAGACGACAGAGGCAGACGATGACACTATGTCCATGACCTCGGACTCTGCGGTACCAGACAAGAGACCCGAGCAAGCTTTAGCTGCCCTCGAGAAACAAAGTGACGACCAGTACGAAGCTGACATACACACCCTTAAAATCGAGCAGCCGTCCGCCACAATCCAGACATCCGAAGTTTGGAAAACAGTTGACCTCAATCTACGCAGAATGAGCCAACGTATCATGGAAGTGCATGATGAGGGCCTCAGCGAGACACAGAGTTTCATCAAGCAAGTGATGAAGAGTGCGGTCATCGGTGGCCCAATCGAGGGACAGATACGCAAGATACTTTCAGAGTCGATCAATAAGATGTCAGCAGAGTTCTTGGAGACATTCCAACGACAAGATAATCGAATCGCGGAACTGGAGAAAGAGCTATCTCGTCTGAAAGACATCGAGGCCACCCACCAAAGGGAGACGGGTATCTTGAACTTGGCCTCCGAAGACAAAGAATTATACGACTACTTCTATGAGTCGCCCGACAAAAATCAATCGAATCCAGTTGTCAGGGAACGGCAAAAGGTACGACAAAGTCGACGATCGACAAAGTAAGTCAGACCTACCCGGGAGCTACCGGGTAGGTCGTTACGTACTTGAGTAAAGGCACGGACCATGGGGACATTAGATAGCAGAACTAGATAAGGGGTGCACAGACCCTCGCGTAGGCCTACAAGGCGCGTTTTCACGCGCCCCGGCCGGCGCGGCCACACTTAGCTAGATCATCATCATTCTAAGAACTCAGTTTACCATTTCATGAAAGCACACCAGTGACTATTCCGTGATACCAGTGGATGCTGCTTTGCCTGATGACGCCATGGCTTCGTCTTCCTTGGAGCCGACCACACAAGCAGATAGTAACAAACGAGGACGTGAGGACGACGCCAAGACGTCGGATCAACTATCTCCAAAGAGATTCTCCTTTGGTCGATTGTTCTGGTGTTAACGACGATACCGTGATATCAGATTGTGTATATGAGTGGTTAGCGAGGCATTACAACTTGGTTGTCTTAGGGCGCTATCATACTATGAGAGTGTTTGATACTGAGATTCAGCCTTAATCATCCTATTAATAGCAGCGGATGCCCTAGTTACAGTACATACAATACACGCACTTATGGAAATATGGCTTCGGTCTCGTCAGATAACCCATGAATACTACATACCTGGTAGGACTCAACGGTAAATCACATACATCATATGGTCACGCTGGCGGTCAACCCTTGAATAGCCGGAGCCGAAAGAAGCCTGATACCGATGACTTAGGATGATGATGATGATGATATATTAACGTCTGGTGGTTATGCGGGGTGAAGCCCCACCTACCTACGACCGATAATCGATCCTTATAGATGGCACGGCGCCAGAAGCCGGAGTTCCTGCTGACAAAGGAAAGAAAACAGAAGGAAAAAAACAAAAACGGAAAAAAAAGCCTGAAGCGACGGGCACGCCCGTCGCCAATCAATCCCGAGGCACTACAGTGCGCAGGCTAGCCCGCATGACGTTTCACCAAATCGTGCCAAAAACTCCTGAATCGGGTTCCACTCTCAGACCCAGGAAGCGCATCCATACTCTCGCCGGGCCGCAAACCACTGTGCCCCAGCCTTCCCTGCGTGAAAGAACACACGCGCCAGTGTCCCTGCTCCACCTCGTCGCCACACCCGCATACCTTGATCGTGCCTCGCACGTGCACAAAGCGCCTGTGATATGAGGCAAAATGTCTGTGTCCCGACCGCTCAGCAAGCAGGCTGTGGAGAGTTCTCCGTGAAAGCCAGAGCTCGTCTGACGTCCTGCCAACCTCGAGCTCCCACTTCTGATATGAGCTTGGCTGGTGGCGTGACCACCAGTCCTTGAAAAGAGCTCTGGCGCTCGCTTGGCCTCCCGCCTCACCGTGGTCGGAGGCGGGAGCTATGGCTCGGAGAGAGGAGGCTGCGGGTGCTGGGACAAAAGGCCAGCCAGCCGGTCTGCCTCCTCATTGCCTGCGATGCCGACGTGGCCAGGGGGACCAATGTAGAGACACCCTGTGACGCCCGATGCATTTCAAATATGCCTAAATTCCAGAAAGCGAGCCTGCGAGTTGTCAGAGGCCCGGCCAAGCAGCTGTTGAAGCACCGCCATGTTGTCCAAGCACACGAAGACTCTGCCCATGTCACCGATGACTGCCAGGTTGTCGGCCGCGAAGCGGGCAGCCTCAGCAGCTCCCGCTGCCTCAGCATCAAACACCTTAATGTCTGGCACGTAGCCGTTGGCGGAATGCACCTTGCGGCCGTCGCAGTTGGCCGCGAAGCCCCAAGCAGTTGATTTATCCATGGACCCATCCGAGTAAAGCACAATGTCGTCGGGTGAGAGACCAGACATGAGTGCGCGGTGAGCCTTGAGCCCCTCGCCTTTGCGCGAGATTGACGAGATATGATGGGGCGGCTGCCGGTCCAGCAATTCGGGACGTGGGCACGGCCGCGTGAGCAGGGCTGCAGACTGAAGGCGGGAGAGCCGCAGAGGCTTGGGGCCAGGGGGGCGGCCGCGGCCGGTCCTGCGAACTGGCGGAGGGAGCGGGGGTGGCCCAAAGGCCCTGTCGACGAGAAGGTGCTTGGGGTCCAGGGCGTGGAGCCGGGCGGAGAAGCGCAGCCGGGCTTGGTCCAGCAAGACTGCCGCAGGTGGCAGGTTTGCCTCCCGGTGCAAGATGGGGATGGGGGTTGTCTTCCACACCAGCAAAACTGCCCGTCGATGACTTAGGAGTGACGTTAATAACACGTAAATAAATAAGCTGGAAGAGGGAGTCAATTACCGCGGATCTCTCTCCATCTCTCTCTATCTCTCCATCTGTCTCCATCTCTCTCCATCCACACCTCGGTTTGCGAGCTACTTTCACGACATCGCATCACACCGCTGCCTGCCCTTCTCTCGTCGAACGCCGAACACATCCCAGGTACTGCCATCCACAATACCATTCTCTAGCGACTTCGATTATGGGGGTAAGATGGACTTGACAGTCGCGGAGAATAGAGCCCTCACAACAGATATCCACGAGAAGCTAGCCACCTGTAGGGTGCCTGCTGAATGGGCCAAGACAACAACAACCGCAAGACAACAGAAGTTCTTTCGCCTCGACAGGCTTCACGTGAACGAGGAGCCCTTGAGAGATATACGTGATCCCGAGCAATACTGGTGTTCCCTGGTCGAGATGGTGCCTATGAAGGAATGAGTCAGCGCAACTAAGATATTGAAGTACCTGGCTCATGGGCACATCAAGGATGATGATGATGATTTATTAACGTGCGGTGATAACGAGGGGGGGCGGAGCCCCCGTATCTACGACCGATAAGCGATCCTTATGCACGGCACAGCGCCAGAAGCTGGCGTTCCTGCTGACAAAAAGAAATCCTCCACAACCACAAAACTAAGTACAAACGGCCCTGATTCCAGCAGTGCGGCGCACCATCAGTAGGGAAATCTCCAAGAGGGCAAAACCTAGAGAAGCCGGAAAACGAAAAACCTGCAAGAGAAAGAAGTGCGTTATCGTCGCCCCTTCCCTTTTCCTGATCCTGAGGGCGCAAGACCACAGGCGTCAGCAGCCTGTACTGGATCAATCCCGAACTGCACCATCTCGTCAAAGATAGTCTGGGGATTGGTGCCCGCAGGAGGACCCCGATAAACGAAGTCACTCAGTGGCCGGTACCGCAGGTTCGGATCGCGTTGAGGCGTCTGAGGCTGCAGTTGAGACCGTTGACAGTACTCAACGGTCTCGCTCCATAAAGGAGGGCTGCGCTCTGAGGCCCTGCCCGCCAGGGCAGGAGCAGCGCTGGGCACCGTAGCAAGTGCCTTACCCTTCTTCTTCTTGATTGCGGGTGCAGGCGCCAGCGGCGCCTGCTCCTCTTGCTCCTCCATGTCCACATCCTGAATAGGTGTGGAAGAAGCAGCCGGTGAAGCGAAGCCAATTGTAGTGGGCTTCTCGGCCGCTGTAGGTGCCCCATCCCCCGTGCCGCCAACAGGGTGAGGAAGGCTACCGGCTGTGTCGGATGCAGTGTCGGGATCTACTGCTCCATTCTTCATCGCCAGCAATGCTGCACGGAAAGCTGCCTTCCCAGCACCACGGTAGTTCTGAAGTTCGTTGTAAGGGAGGCGTCGGACGGCTCCCTTTTTCACCTTGGGGGCACCTCAACTAGAAGCCGTCCAACTACAGGTATTGGGTCAAGGCTCAAAATTTTCTCCAGCAAGCCATTGGACAGGGCGATGAGTGCGATTGGGCAGATGATGCGGAGTTTGACCTCCCTGCTATGGAGGCCGCCATATGGGAAACCATTAGAATCATGGGCGACGCACGAGATGGATACGGCACGTATCCCACGTTATTGAAGCAGAGGATCATCAACGCAGGATTTTGCTGGATTGCCGTCGACCCAAAAGTCCGAATTATCCCAAAGTGCTGGGAGTCTTTCGCCCAGTCCAATAAAATGCAGTATGCCGCCGTCGCATCCGTTCACGCCGAATCAAGCACCACCACGGACGACAACTCCAACAACAGCGCAGGGAATGCCGGAAGAGGTACTGATGGGACGTCAGGCATCGGCGATGACAATCAGGAAGGGGAAGCATCCGGGTCAGGAGGCGCTTTTCACGTTCCCAGGAATGAAAAGACATCATCTGCGCTTCGGAGGTTTTTCGCCATCAAGACCAAGCCGGTCAGCAAAGTTGATGCCCTCGAATTGTCTAAGCCAAGCCAATCCTATCCGAGTATCTCAGAGCGAACGGCTGCTTGTGAAGAAAACATAGATAAACTCGCTAAACACCAGGTCGCCATATACAACAACTTGGTCGAAGAGACACAGAACTTTGTGACATCCATCTTGAAAGATGTGATTGTGGACGGACCAATTGGGGCACGCGTGAGAGAGGTGCTGGATGACGCCTTAAACAAAATTCTGGACACCTATAATCAACGATCGAGGGCGCACATGCAGATGACAATCGAGAATGCTGTAGAAATTGAGTGTGAAGGATGGGAACGATACGTCGAGACGTGTATCGACGAGGCTATCCGAGAAGAGGGACGGAGAATGGAGGCATTCTGCCGTGAAGAGATAGAGAAGGCAATGAGAGCGGATAGAGAGGGCCTGGATCCAACCAGTAGCAGCAACGACATGTATCGCAATGGCCAGTCTTCATGGGTACATTCGACTGAAAAGTTGTCGGAAGATGAGTTGAACCGCGTGATCTAGCGACAAGGTTCAAGTTCCCGTGCAGTCAACTCCGGTTCGAGAGCTACAGATGAGAAGAACGACGGTCCATCTTCCTCTCACTGGTCGTTCAACACGACCCTCTAGTAGATATATCACCGAGGCATCGACAGAAGCCTTTTGCTTTGTCTGGGATGTCGGAAAAGGGGTCCAGAATACGAGTTACCTCACATAATAGGTTATTGATTTGGTATTAGGATGTAGCTACCTAGGTAGGTATGATATACACGGAATAACTATTCTAGGTAACCCAATTGAAATATTCAATGGTTGAGCGCCGCTCATGGTCTGTGGCGCTGCCCGCCTCGCGGCCGACAACCTGGCAGTCATCGGTGACATGGGCAGAGTCTTCTTCTGCTTGGACAACACGGCAGTGCTTCAACAGCTGCTTGGCCGGGCGTCTGACAACTCGCAGGCTCGCTTTCTGGAATTTCGGCATCATGTGAAACGCATCGGGCGTCACAGGGTGTCTCTACATTGGTCCCCTGGCCACGTCGGCATCGCAGGCAATGAGAAGGCAGACCGGCTGGCTGGCCTTTTGTCCCAGCACCCGCAGCCTCCTCTCTCCGAGCCATAGCTCCCGCCTCCGACCACGGTGAGGCGGGAGGCCAAGGCGAGCGCCAGAGCTCTTTTCAAGGACTGGTGGTCACGCCACCAGCCAAGCTCATATCAGAAGTGGGAGCTCGAGGTTGGTAGGAGGCTAGACGAGCTCTGGCTTCCACGGAGAACTCTCCACCGCCTGCTTGCTGAGCGGTCGGGACACGGACATTTTGCCTCATATCACAGGCGCTTTGTACACGTGCAAGGCACGATCAAGGTATGCAGGTGTGGCGACGAGGTGGAGCAGGGACACTGGCGCGTGTGTCCTTTCACGCAGGGAAGGCTGGGGCACAGTGGTTTGCGGCCCGGCGAGAGTATGGATGCGCTTCTTGGGTCTGAGAGTGGCACCCGCTTCAGGAGTTTTTGGCACGGTTTGGTGAAACGTCAGGCGGGCTAGCCTGCGCACTGTAGTGCCTCGAGATTGATTGACGACGGGCGTGCCCGTCGCTTCAGGCTTTTTTCTTCGTTTTTGTTTTCCTTGTTTTTCTTTCCTTTGTCAGCAGGAACGCCGGCTTCTCGCGCCGTGCCGTCTATAAGGATCGATTATCGGTCGTAGGTAGGCGGGGCTTCGCCCCGCATAGCCACCAGACGTTAATATATCATCATCATCATCAATTTGTCAGCAACAACGCCGGCTTCTCGCACCGTGCCGTCTATAAGGATCGATTATCGGTCGTAGGTAGGCGGGGCTTCGTCACGCATGGCCACCAGACGTTAATATATCATCATCATCATCATCTATCCAGAATATACCTTAAGGTTGATGCTTGTATCACTCTCTGGTGTTCTTCTCCATCACATCGCGCCCAGCAATGAACCCTTCTCTCATTGTTTTTACTCCCCTTCAATCATGGCTGACGCCGATCCATCCACCAAGGTCCCTGGTGCCTTTGCCCACACCTACATGACTATTGCCTCCTCCTTTTTCCAAGGTACTCAACCGACTGACGAGGCACACGTCTATCCCCAGACGCTTTTGCACCCACGAGTCTGAGACCCTCTTGCGACACACACACCTCGCAAGGGTAAACAAACGGAAGAAGAAGACACTGGTGACGAGAACGATTGCGAGTATTACGCTCGCCACATTCTGAAAGATTTCTACGCTGAACCTACCCATGATTACACCCAGGAGCAGATCCTCGCGGAAGCCGACACGCGCTTCAACGAGCTGGCTGCTAAATATTTCAAGGATAAGTCGGAACCCGTCACTCCTTTCCAGCGTATGGGCAACCTGTCCCCAAAGTTTCCTGCCACTGGTCACACCATCACCGGCCATGAATACATCAAGCTGGTCAGCGACCACCCAGTCGACATGTTCCACCAGTTCCGCATCCGATCCATTGCCTACCAGGTTCTGATGGCCCTTGTCGAGCAACTCAACGTACTCGCTACCAACGGAAGCTCTGATGGAGTCACCCTCGCTAAGAAAATCCATCAGTTCGCCGACCAGGTAAGTACCCTGAAGGATCAGCTCCTTGACGCGACAGACAACTCCATCCTCGTCCAACAAATGACCGAGGAGCTCGAGGCCCGCAACGAGGAAATCAAGGACCTCCAAGAGGACATCACGCATCTCGTCAAGGAAAACCGCAAGGCGAGAACAGAACCGGTCATGACTTCCGCGATCCCTGGTCCAACCATCCCGGCCAAGGGACCAACCACTACGCCCCCCATGTCTCCCGACGCCAAACGGACCTCGATCGGCATTAAACCTGTCGTTCTTCCCCCCATGGATACCACGCCTGTTCCCCCATTGATTCCCTTGGTTCACGATGTGGTAACCATCCACGATCAGTCTCCCGACCGTTCGCCCAGCCCTCTGCCCGCACCTCGTGGCCGTAGTGCAAAGGCTGATCCCCCACCGGTCTTCACGAACGACAAGCCCACTGGAGACAAGGCCGAAGTCAATTTCAAGGCATGGTACCTACTCTTGAACGCGAAGCTACACAGGAACTGCGACCATTTCGACAACGACAAAGAAATCATCGACTATATTGTGGGCCGAACAGGTGGCTTTGCCATGGAGGCCCTCCTCCATTGGGTTACCCCCAACTTCCGGAACCAGACACTTCTCAAAACCAGTGCTGAGGTCTTTAGCCACCTCTACGAGCAGTACCATGATCCCAATGAGTATGAGACTGCCCGGTTGAAATACCGCGACTTGAAGATGCTCCCCACCGACAAATTCATCAACTTTCGCATCGAGTTCACCCGTTGAGCCAGCCAAGCCGGTGTCCAACTGGAAGATATGAGGCGCGATCTACATGAGAAACTTCCAAGACGCCTTAACGGGCACCTTGTTCGAGACGCGCACGACAGCACGGTCTCCTATGAAGCCTACTGCCGCGCTGCCATGACCATCGACTACCAGCAGCAACGCAACTTCACGTCCAACCAGGTAGAGAAAGAAAAGAAAGCCGTCACCACGACTACCACGGCTACCACTCGTCGCACTTTCAATGCTCCGGCTCGCCCGCGTTATGACACCACGGCCTCTGCCCGTGCGCCCCGAGCTGACGCTGGCACCAATCACTACGGAGTTCGCGTCAAGGCCACTGCAAGAGACGGACACCCCATCTACCACCGTCCAACACCCGAGCAGATCCGAATGCTCTTGACTCGAGGCCAGTGTTCCACTTGTCACGAGCCCGGCCATCGCACACCCGAGTGCAAGTACAAGGACGAGCTTGCGAGTTTGAATGCCACGCGTATCAATGAGATTGCCGCACGCATGGGATTCACCGAGGAGTCAAAAGATGTCGCCCAGGACAATTAGTCTCCTCTCCTGGGTATGTTAGAGTGTCTGCGCTAGGGATTACTGAGTGTGAGAAGGTCCCGTTCGACCTTCTCCGAGGCCTTGTTGGAGGAGCGCCCCTCCTAATAGATTGTACCTTAATCAACAATGGACTCACTTTATCCACTAAAACCCTCGCCGACACAGGAGCCGATGTTTACTTGCTCATGAGTGTGAAATTCGCCTAACGTGTGATCCAGTATCTGAATCCCAGAGTGATCAGAGATTTCTATCCTGCCCAGGTTGCTGGTTACGACGGCAAAGCCACTCAGACAATCGATACTGCGGTGAAACTGCATTGCCGCATACAAGGGCGGACAGTTTACAACGCCCCCATACTGATCGTCAACATGAACCAAGATATGATTGTTGGCAAGAAGTATTTTGAACACCACGACATTCTCGTGGACAGCCGACGGAAGCGACTTCTGTTTCCCAGTGACTGGCAGACGGAATACCATACAAAGGAAATCGCCATGGACGAAGCCGGTACTTTACTGTCAAAACCCGAGTACCAGCCCGACGCAGATCCCCGCAACAAGGTAATCGATGCTGACGAGAAGCGACACATGGACGGACGGTCTGATCCTCCCACCAGCAAGCAGGTACGGTTCGCCACACCTGCGAGCAAGTCACCAACCCTCGCCGCTGTCCAGCAATGGATCACGGAACTTCAACAACGCCCTCGAGCCTCCCTCTCTAATGCGATCGCACAGCCGCCACGGACCATTTTATGCCTACACCGCGTTCAGCACCTCGAGACCAAAGACCGCGTGAAGCGAGAGCATCACAAGATGGAACGACAACTTAGCCAAAGCGAAGACGAAACCCCGCTACAGTCTCCATCCCCAGTTCGCCTACCTGACGAGACAAACAGCAGTGATTTGATCCGGGATGCTATCGGCTGGTACAGGAAGCATCCGATTCAGGCCTCTTCAATCTCCGCGGCTGCCTTCCAAACAGTGATAGGCCAGGACGATACCGACACATACGGCGTTGTCAGCATATGCGAGCTAGACAAATACATTGAAAGCAAGAAGGAGGAAGCCCTCTCCGCTGATGAACAAGAACTCAGAGAGGCCGCTCAGCATACAGTGCCGCCCCAACACGACGACTATCTCGATGTGTTCAGCAAAGCAGCTGCCAACCAGTTGCCACCATACCGTCCAGGAGTTGACCACCACCTGATCATTGACGGAAACCCTGAATCTCTTGGGTACAGCCCATTGTACAAGATGTCGCTGGAGGAAGCAGAGACTTGCCGAAAGTACATCTACGAAAACCTTGCCAAGAATTTCATTGAGCCGACCAATGCCCCTTGGGCAGCACCTGTTCTTTTTGCCCGGAAGGGTGACGGCTCCCTCCGGTTGTGTGTGGATTACCGCAAGCTGAACTCGCTGACTCAGAAGGACCGTTACCCACTCCCGATGATTGAGGAAACTATGACACGACTGGTCCGCGCTAAGGTATTCACCAAGATCAACATCCGTGAAGTTTTCCACCGCGTTCGGATGGCTGCCGGTGACGAGCCTCTCACGGCCTTCAGGACGCGTTACGGCGCATACCAGTTCAAAGTTCTCCCCTTCGGTCTGACTAACGGCCCGGCAGCATTCCAAAGGTTCATCAACGATACTCTGCGTGATTACCTAGATATCTTCTGCACGGCCTACATAGACGACATAATGATCTACTCCGACAACGAGCTGGAGCACGCCGAGCACATCAATAAGGCTCTTGCCCGGCTAAGGGAGGCTGGTCTCCAGGCTGACCTCAAGAAGTGCGAGTTCTATGTTACCAAGACCAAGTTCCTGGGATTCATCATCAGCACCGACGGTATAACCGTGGACTCGTCCAAGGTTGAAATCGTTCAAGCCTGAGAACCTCCTGTGGATGATGGTAAAGCACACTTACGCGGAGTTCGCTCCTTTCTCGGTTTTTGCAACTTCTATCGTAGGTTCATTGAAGGCTACGGACGCATTGCAAAGCCTCTGAACGAGCTCACCCGCGATGGAGCCTCACTCGAATGGACTCCCGCGTGCCAGAATGCCTTTAACAACCTACGTCTCGCTTTGACCTCAGCGCCTGTGCTCCGGCACTTCTCGTTCAACGATGAGACACGCATGGAGACTGACGCCTCTGACGGAGTTGCTGCCGGCGTGCTTTCCCAACGCAGCAGCCCAGAGGACCCTTGGAAGCCTGTCGCGTTTTACTCAGAGACCTTGTATGGGGCTGAACTCAATTACAGCATACATGACAAGGAAATGCTTGCTGTTATAAAAGGTCTTATGTGCTGGCGCGCTGAACTCATTGGCCTCCAGCAGAAGCGGCCATTTACGATCATTACGGACCACGCCGCGTTGGAATATTTCACCACGAAGAGAGTCTTGAACCTCTGACAAGCCAACTGGGCTGAGCTGATATCGCATTACAACTTTGTAATCACTTACCGGCCTGGCTCCCGCAACACCATCGCTGACATCCTCTCCCGTTCAGCCGAAGGAGTCAAGACACACAAGCAAAAGCGCAATGAAGAGCGCACCCGCGCTATGTTCCAACCAATATCGACTTCGGCCGCAGCGACTCATGGTGATGACCCCCTCTTATTGTGTGCTCTTGATGAACTAATCCCGCCGCCACTCTCTAGTGTTGTACTCACAGACGCTATACTCCTCGCCAACCGCAAAGACGCGACCCTCGACAAGGAACGCGCACGCGCTCAAGATCAGGACGACGCTGACTGGTCCGTGCTGGACGACCTTCTGCTCTTTAAAGGACGTCTTGTGGTGCCTGATGCCGACAATCTCCGCACTCGCGTCATCGAAGAAGTTCATGGCCGCCTTACCACCGCTCATCCTGGCCGGGGCAAGACTCGACACCTTGTTGCCTCCAGATACTGGTGGCCGGGACCACACCGCGACGTCGACCAATACATTGCCAACTGCCCATGTCGCGCAACCAAGGTTCCCCGTGATAAGACGCCTGGAAAGCTGACACCATTGCCTGTGCCGGAGTACGCCTGGCAACACATCGTTATGGACTTCAAGAGCTTTCCCCCGGACGAAGAGGGCAACAACATGACATTCGGTATGATGGATCGCCTGACGAAGATCACTTGGACCACAGCATGCAAGGACACTGTTACCGCCAAGGACGCCGCAGAGATGTACTATCGCGGCCCGTTTAGAGTGTTCGGATGGCCTGAGACCTTCACCAGTGACCGTGGTCCACAGTTCATCTCTGACTTCACCAACGAACTGTCTCGCATTCATGGTACTCAACTGAACTTCTCCTCCGCCGGACATCACGAGACAGTGGGCCTCATCGAGAACATGCACCAGTGGATTGATCAACGCCTGCGCCCGTTTGTGGCCCACCACCAGAGGGACTGGTCCCGAGCTTTGCCTGCTCTCGACGCTGTTCAAGGCTCCCTGCCGCATGACTCCCTGGGTGGCCTCTCTCCCCGCAAAGTTCTGATGGGGCGGGCGATGCGCATGCCCTTCGATTGGGAATCTAGAACCAAATCTCTCGCCTCTCGACCTCTCCGCGAACGCCTCAGCCGTCAAGATGCTCGGGAGTATGCCCGCCCCATACAAGATTACGTCGAAGTGGCCCGAGACGAGATCAGGAAATCACAGCAAAGGATGATTGAACAGACTAACCGCCACCGCCGCGATCCTGACTTTGGTGTTGGAGACTTCGTCTATGTCCTGCGCAAGAAGGGCGAGCTCACCGACTGGCCTAGCGACAAGCTCGACTACCCTATGACGCGACGTCCATACAAGATCATCCACGTTCGTCCTGAGAACCCCAATACCTTCAAGCTCGAGCTCCCAGACACTTGGAAAGGCAGCAGATGGTTTCACGCCGACCGCTTGCGCAAACATCCGAATAACCCTCTGCCTGGACAGGACTACGAGAGACCTGCTGGTGAAGTTATTGATCCTGCGCTTGGGGAAGAGGAGTTTGAGGTCGACAATGTCTTGACATCCAAGGTCGCCCGAGGCAAGCTTTACTATCAGGTGTCTTGGAAGGGATGGGATCCCGACGACGAATGGTACCTGGCCGAGAACTTCAAACATGCTCCGATGAAGTTGAAAGAATTCCACGACAAGAATCCCGATAAGCCCGGACCGCCTCTACGACTCGACCGTTGGATTACCTCTGCTGCGAACGACGCTCTTGACCCCCCGCACACAGCCGACAATCGACCCTTGACGGCGCCAAGCCATGGCACTCGCATGCGACGAAGAAACCGTGGGGCTTAACGACTCGAGCCGAGTCTTGTCGGAGGGGGGGGTTGTGACAGCATCTACTGTCGCGTCACTGTCGCAAGTGTTGCATTGGCGCATACTTCCCTTGCTCACACCATGGGATGCACGGATATTGCTGCAGGAGGATGAATGCACTTAAGGGATGAGGTTGAGGGTAACGTTACATCTCACTGATGGAACGTTACTCCGGGATGATTGAACCTTCCAGTGCCGAGCACTGCTGCCTGGTGCCGGGCACTGCCACAGCTCCGCTTTTCTCATGTATATAATCCCGCTCTGTTTTCCCGTTTCCTTCGTTAGTTTCTTCTCTCCTTAGCTTTAGTATTCCTACCGGAATATACTACAAGGTTGAGCTCTGCCTCAGCGTTCGTGTTGTTCTCATTCGTGACAAGAACGAACTGCATGGAGATCATATTCCAGATGAAATGCTAAATGGAATCATAGCTGACCAAGACGAAGAGTAGAAGACAGGTGTTGATGTGCGTACGAGAAGACATGTTAAACTCAATATTACTCTGTCTTGGCCGAAAGCTCAGGTAGCATCCTTCTTTTCTTTACGCGTCGAGCGATGAATGCATCTTCCTCGTCCGAGCTTGAAATCTGGGGTACGTTTTTGTTTGTGGTGTTAGCCGATGTGTCAATATCCCCATTATCCACAAACACTCCTTCGTCCGGTGGTGGGTCCTAAGATCAATTAGTATTAATAGAATAATTGCCAGCATTCGTACGCACATCTTGAGGCAGATCCCAGTACTCTTCCATTTCATCTGCCATGTCTACTTCTGCTTCATTGTCCATTTTGCGGCTAGACATCGTATGAGAAGCCATATGAACGCTGCTGCTGAGGGGTGGAACTTCCATTGAAACTGAGCTTTGAGTGGGCTGCGTACGAGTGGTATTGGTGATGGGGTTCTCTGTCTCCTGCTCGGGATGCATGTACGCCGAATGTGAAGAGGCAATCTCCATCATCGGGTCACTGTGATCATCATTCGGGGTAGGTGCCTCATCCGTACGCAGTGGCTCTCTCCAGGCATGGATGAAAACTGTTGTGCGTGGGTTGCGAGTAGATTTTGGATAAAACACCCCTCCGACTCCGAAGAGATCTCGTACAGATCGACCTGAATCACCCGTACGCAAAAATTGAGAGATGTGGGTAATTGACTTCTTAGAAATACCAGCGACAACCTCCAGCTTGTAGTCTGTATTGAAGTAAATCTTATGTTCGTCTCGCATTGCTCGGCGTACGAATGACTGCAGCCAAAAAACTTCAGAGGCATTCAGATTCTCACGTGAGCACACAAATTCACCAAGCTGATATTGGCCTGATTCCACGTTAGTTTATAAATATACATCAGGATTTCGTACGCAACTGACATAGACGTCGAGAGCCATCATGAATAAGCTGCTCTTCTTCGAGGAAAAACAAAGACTCCCACAGCTCTATATTAATATTGATAGCCAGATGTGGCTGGCGTACGATATTTTGTGCGGTGGTTTTGGTGACTTCGAGGTTCTGTTGAGCTGCCTTCATTCCTTTGTGGATGTGGTCCACACGTTCATATGAGGTGAAGCCACGCGTACGCGGTTTTGTACCGAAGCGACGTCCATACGCGTAGGCAGATGATGGAGTCGTACGCAATGGTGCAGAAGAAAGATTATTAGCTTCTAGTCCAGGCACTACAAGCTGTGATATAGCCCATGACGGAGTTGTTGATGGCGGTGGAATCCAGGACTGCGTACGGATAAATGACGATGGGTGGTCCTGACTCAAAGGATCCATGGCTGCGGGGTGTGGTGTACGAACATTTGAGACCCCAGTTGGAGGGAACCCTAACGCACCGGGATGCTGTCTTTGGAATGAGGATTCATGGTGCGTGGGACCAGAGGTAGTGGTATTTTTCGTACGCAATTGTTCCGGTTTGCCACCATCGTAGTTAGGCACCTCCCATGGGGAAAGGCACGCCGGACAACTTGTGGATTTGGGGAACTGCCTTTGAATGGCTTCATGCGTACGATGTTCGCCTCCCCAAGCCTCATTCGCTTCACAGAACTTGGGCAACGAGGGTCGCTGCATGGCTGCGAATACCTGCAGACAACACCAAGTTGATGTGTGCGAAGTTGAAGATGGGAGAATTCTGTTTGCGTACGGTTATAACATGGTAATATTTGTGGTGTGCAAGTGAACATACATTAGTAATTATTGAAGTCATTAGCATGAGTCGTACAATGTAAATATTTTTGTACAATTCTTAAGTCTTAAAAAAAATTTTCCGTCAACTAGTATGCATACGAAAGTTTAACTTTGAAATCGAGTTTTGAATTCATAAAACGCAGGTGGCCCTAATGCACTACTGGCCCTCCATACACGGCCCCGATTCAGCATTACCCCCATCCGGAAGCCCAAACACAAGCATCCGTCAACCCGACAGTTATGGCGAACCACGAAGCGAAATCTGCGGAGCATAATTCGTCAGCAGGTCAATTTATATAACAACATGATGGACGAGGTAGAGAACATGGCCATGAACCTCCTGGAACAGGCCGCCACGGACGACGGCCCGCCCGGATCACACTCCATTGGACAATCCACATTGGATAATCCTGAAGATGTGCTCCAGGGATTGATGTCTCATCCGGCTACTGACCACGAAGAGCGGCTGATCAACATAGATGAAGAGATTAAACGCATATCGGCTCGTCAAGATGTCGACGCTACATAAGACAAGACTAACCCCGACAAAGGCAGTGTTAGCTACGACGAATTGATGATGACAGTAATGGACATAGAGTCACGCCAGACGAAGGTCGATAACAGTGTGCGTCAACTGACCAGCAACATGATTTTAGAGGGACAGACGACCACTCTGAAGTTCCGCGCCCTATTCGGCGAAATGGAGTCTTGGGACGTTCAAATAAAAGGATTGACGGCATCGATTGACCTCAATGAGACCAAAATTGCACGAGTTGAGACTCGTCTGATAGAATTGATCAGCCGTCTGGACAATTTCCGCAACTCGGATGCCCCCAATGAGTCGAAGGAATACGACAGTCAGTCTTGCCCAGACAATGATTCAGAGGATTCGAAGTCGATCGTCTTATAGAGTAAGACACCGCTCTATGAGACGACAGAAGTTACGCTAACTCATACAGATAT
This sequence comes from Xylaria sp. L1 SY-2022, assembly GCA_023079495.1. NCBI lineage: Eukaryota > Fungi > Ascomycota > Sordariomycetes > Xylariales > Xylariaceae > Xylaria > Xylaria sp. L1 SY-2022. The sequence continues at coordinate 3,185,844 of JALIDW010000004.1, forward strand.
CGACATAAGTTTGCTATTCACCTTGGTCGGCAGATTATCTACACTCGTTGTACGACGTTCATAAATATACGGCGATGGAAACAGTTCATGGGTTAGATATTTTGGTGGCATATACCTTAGATACTGATACGTCTTGGTAGATCGTCGGATCACTTTAGTAGTCTTACCTTAATACACGAGCCGATGGACGGAGAGATATTCAAAACACAACGCGGGCATCCATATACATCAATGTCTTTAGCAAATAGATTAGACAAGCCCGTCTCAATGACCAGACTACATCATCATATATTAAATTGTCGTTGATATGGGATGTGATTCTGGACCCTAAGAAGGCGAGATACCCAATAACCCTCCCCCCTCTCAGGGTCAATCGGTCGACGGGTAACAAAACGGATTCTAAGAAAGACAGACTACCATATGACAGAGTCCAGACAGAGCGAGCACATCCTATACTGTAACACTTCTCACCACACAATGTACACATCATCCCACCTGGAGAACACATTACCTGGTAACGGAGGATACCTGGATACCACCTTACTCAACTCACTCTTGACGTAAATGAGACCTTCTATTTCGAATTCGACGCCGTCATGACTCACTCTAATGCCTCTCAACGCCCCTTCCAAAGTCTCTATCTCTCCCCTTGCATCCTGCCTTTTTACCCGATGTCACATCTTCCATATAATCCACACATTCTCTGCGTTGGACCTCATTTACTCTCTTCCCACTTCTTTACCTTTCCCAGTTCTTCACACCACAGACTGTCCATCAGACATGCCTCCTGACATGACCATCAAAACACGGATACTTGGTATTCTTTTTTGTCCCAGGTGCCCGACATATAAAAGTACAGGTACAGTGGGGTGAAAAAAGTGAAGTGCATTTCTGTTTCCCCCTATGCTTGACCTTCAAACAAGAATCGCGACGTATTTTTGTACAACAAAAACAAAATACAGTGAGCAATTCATCAATGATTCGATTATCCCTTTTCCGGTTGATTTTTTAAGTCCTTGACCTCGCCAATACGTGAGCGTTGACGTACTTTGGTGTAGGTATAAAAAATGCACTTCATTTTTTTCAAGTGACTGTATGTCACATATTGACAAATGCCAGTCTTCTGCTGATGGACAGGCATACTCAAACCGGATGACGCCTGGGTGGTCCGGCATACTGGAGATATACATAAAACAACACGGATGGACCATCCCATTCGAATCCACGCTCATATAAGGTATCTGCCAAACCCGTTACCTAACACTGTTATGCTGACGCCCTTAGTATACCTTGTACTACCAGAACCTGTGACGACGATTCATCTGTCCGGCCTTGACCGATCCAATCTCAAAACCCCTACTATGAGGCTTCTCGTAGTAAGAGGCAGTCTTCCTGAAGCGTAATGAATAGGCACAGCTAACTCAAAGATCCTAACAGGCAACGGGGTCATCTCGTAGGTAGATTAGATAAGTAAGTCGTCCATCCACCACTCGAAATTCCACCACCAGCTAATGCAATACCATGATCGATGTTGTGGGATTTCTGATGCAAGATTACATCAGGTACTGATGCCCATACCATGACGACTCCAAGCGCCATAACATACCTAAGGTACGTCGGATAAGGGAAGTTGGTACTACGACTTCAGATGATGCCATATACAGCGGTGATCCGCGGATTACATTACTGACAGATGCCTCAGATACAGGTACTACCTTCTACCTACCCAACCCGTCAAGTAACGATACCGTTGTCTGGCTACCTACCTACAGTACCTTACTAACGAACACATTCTCTCCGAACAGATGAAGTATATCCCTCGAGGCATATATGATACTACAAGGTAGTAGTCAGTCTACTAATACGATGGCGCAGTAGACAGGTACCTAATCTATTTCTGACCGAAAAAAGAGTCGGCCGAGGATTGATACATGGGCAACATGACCAACGGTTGACCCTTATAAGGTGAACTCCATATATCCGTACTACCCAAGGCTCAACTCGGATCACTAACATGGAAGGCTCTACATAAGGCGAGCCGAGCATTTCGATTACCTGTGGGTCCACGGCAATAGTGAACCACACGCTGAACGCTTAGTGAGTAGTTTTATCTGTTTCTCTTCCTAAACCTGTTTCCCACCCATTGAGACCTTTCTACGTCGTCGTTCTCGTCGTCGCGATTATAAGCATACGTTCGCACTCGCGATGCCGGCACAGTAATCGACCTGCCAAACAGCTGAATCTCCCCATCTCTGCGAGTACTCTTCTCTGCCGACTCAAACAACTGCCTACGTGTAGAGTTACTAATAGCACCCCAGAACTCAGGAACCGTCGTCGTCGTCACCCGCTCCATTCGGCGTACCGAGCGTAATTTCAACGTCGGACTCGTCGCTACGTGTGTCATCGCCGCGTGTGCAATCCCCGATGTGCTGCAACTGCTGTTCTGTATATCCCTCGACGGGCTCCAAGGGAATGAAGTCGGTTTCCGGGCCAGGTAGGGGGAATCGACCACCCTCCGACAATATACGTCTTTCCTCTGCATCTGTGTACGCGTGGGCCATCGCTATCGGGTTTATTTCCTCGCGATGAATACGAATCCACGATTCCACCTCCGGAATCTCCTGCAGTATCGACGTGGAATGAGCAATGACAGCCCACCTTTCATCGTCACTCTGACAGGACCGCCAATTGCTCGCTAATCGCAGACGTATCTCCAGCTCTGGATTCGTAACCAGAAGGTCGTCCTCGCCGTCGCGCGTTATGAAAAACGACCCTTCAATCTCAACGAAGTCTGGGATCTCCCGCTCCTTTTCCTTAGCAGATTTGTACTCAAGAACTGCTTTCTGAGCCGCGCGTCCTCTTAATGCCTTCGGGTTTGGCTCCGCGTCTCGTAACTGCTTAATATATGCATTTTCTTGACGCGCGAGCTTATTGAACTCTGCTTCTGTCTCTCTCCTCTCTCTTTCCCTAATCTTGTCCCTTATCTGCCCTGCGGTCCACGCGCCGTCCGACACTCCTTCTACCTGCCGGCGTGAGGTTTTGTCGAGAAACCCCTCAAGCCTGTCATTTGCAGTGGTTTGACTTATTGCGAGGTGCTTCTGAGTGACGATTGGAACTTCGAGAGCCGATTTCACGTCCGCTAAGTCCTGACGAGCTGGACTACTCAATAATAACTCGCGTCTCTTCCAATCTGTGTCTTCCAGCTTGCGTTTGAGCTTACGTGGTGTAAGATCGACGATTGCCTTTGGGAATAGCGGTTCTTGCTGCAGTCTGAGCTCTGCCCTCATCTTCTTAGAACTCTATCTGAGTCAATTGGCCACAGACCAGAGTTCTTGAATGCATCCCAGATTCTGTACCGAGTAAAGACTTCTTTATGCATAGGGCATTCATTCAATGAAGTCACGTCTCGAGAAGCTCAGACGCCCTTGTTGGATAGCTTTCTGCAGTCTACCTCGTTGTGCTGCCTTCAACCACTTATACAAACCCACGTCAAGAGGTTGCAATCTGTGTGATGTATGGGCAGGGAGTGTAATTGGGATGATTTCAAAATACTCGCAGTATAGAAGCACAGCTGGTTTTTCATGTGCCTCAAATCCATCCATTACAAGCACCCTATAGATAGATGGTGAGGTTCTGATTCTGCAAGGGCTGTTAGGAGATGCCACTCTTGGATCACCATTGATAGGGTCAATAGAGGCAGGAAAGCCAAACCATTCTTCAATGGACCCTGTGAAGCTAGGGCTGCACTCAAATGAGTGCATATTGAAGTGCCGTACCCATTCTAGAGCCATCTCTGCATTGTTGTACCCTGTTTCGGTCTTTGTTATCACAACATTGTTTTCAATGCTGGTGTTAACATAGTCCTCTAATAGCACTTTGGCTTTCAGAATGAGGAACGAGGGGATGGAGTATCCTGCGGCCGAAATGCAGTCGACGGCGGTTAAGGTCTCCCTGTTACCAGGCGACAGCATTACCCGTGGTTTTTTCTTCTTATTTCTCACCACCAATACTTTCAATGCTACGTTTAACACTCCTATAAAGAACGGCGACTCGTCGAAATTCCACAAATCCTCTTCTTGTATCTTAAATGTGTGAAGAATCGCCGAATATTCGGCAAACTAGACTTCAATTCCGTCGACATTCATTTCGGCGGCGATACGGTAGCTATCGACGTATTTCACGTTTGTTTCGGCGAATTGTGGATTGTCTCGTCGCCACTTAGAAACCCAGCTGTAGGAAAGCTCGTTTGACGGCGGATTGGCTCGTTGTGATCTTAGGGAGTTGGCGTATACGATGAGGGCGGCTGAGGTCAATGGTAGGAGACTTCGTTCGACGAGTTGTGTGAACTGCCGCAGCGCATTTTCTTCGCTTTCTGTGAGGGCGTGTGGACGGCCTGATTCCTTATACCCCGGCAGCTGGGTACCATTAATATGTCGGGAATGGTATTTCTTAACGAGGCCGTACTCTGCGTGGCATCTCTCGGCACATTGCTTGAGGGATAACTGTTTACCTCGCATTTCTCTTTGGTCGGCGTATAGCCGAACTGCTTGCCAGGCAGCCTCAGCCTTATCGACATCGTAGACGGGCATTTCCAATATCGAGAATAGCGTAGGGAAAAGGCCGACGTAATACAGTAGTTCGTTGCGCGGAGAGGATTCTGGGTAGTAGATAGGTGTACTTTTACGTGGCGCGGAGTTGGAAACAGGTTTAGGAAGAGAAACAGATAAAACTACCCACTAAGCGTTCAGCGTGTGGTTCACTATTGCCGTGGACCCATAGGTACAACTCATTAGTACTCCGATTGTCATAGAGGTACGATAGACAACCCTTCAAGTTCAAATGACCGCTACTGTGACAGGACAAGCGCACGGACGCATTCATTTACCGTGTTGTCCTATCCACGTCTTACAGCACGGCAGGTGTACGTACTGTCGTGGTAGGTGCTGGAAGGTGGTAGAATGTGTTGGAAGGTTATGGAAGACTCCGGAAGGTACCGGACAGTTGTGGAAGCCGGTAGAAGCCGCTGGAAGCCGACGGAACCTCGCGGAACTGTGCGGAATTCAGCCGCTACTTACCAATGCTTACCAATGCTTACCCAGCTGACAAATGCCGATAGACTCAGGTGGAAGCAGGTGGAATCGGCCGGACGTTTCTGAGATACTCTGGCATCCCCACGCTGTGTATATAGCTGGCGGTTCTCTCCCGCTCTTCTCTTCTTTCTTTCTTTTCGTTTTCTTTCTTTAGCTAGTTTATTCTATCCAGAATCAGCTAGTTTATTCTATCCAGAATCACTTCTTCCTTCTTGCTACGGCCACTTCTTGGAATTGGCCTGATCGGGAAACATCTACGCACATTTTCGGCTTCGTTTTCGCTCTCCGGCCTCTGGCCACCTCACCGTCGCTGCCTCGCAGCCCTCCGCCCTCCCGCTGCCTCTCTCTCTGCGAGAATGGCTGCACCGCCGCCTACTCTCCCCCCTGGGGGAGGAGTCCCTGCCACCCCGTCTGCCTCTCGCATCATCCCCGAGCCCTCCTCACGGCTCTCTGGCATCTTCTCGTTTGACGTTCCTCGTGTCTCCAAAAAAGCTCGTCACACGGCTCCTTTCACGGACTCGGCTCCCCCTCTGGTTCTGACTCTTCCGGACCAACCGGCTTCCTCTCTCCCTGTCTCCATCTCCAAAGGCGTCACTTCGCTCTTTGCGGAAAGAGATACTGACTATCTGGCCTGCCGCGAGGTTCTGCTCGCTGCCTCCTGCTCTCTGGATTCTGCTCTTGGTTCCTTCTCCTCTCCCGCCCACCGCAAGTGGGCAGAGAGGGTCACAGTTGCAGTCTCTGGAGTTCTGCTGGAACTTTGCGCTGGGGGATCGTCTACTCCCCCAAACCTCACCGCCACTCCCTCTTTCCTGGCCCCCGCTCCTGCCCCTGGCCTCAGCGCGCCGCTAGCACCACTAGTGTCGCCTCCTGCATCAATAGTGCCTCTCACCATTGCTGCACCCGCTAAGCCGGCCCCCTCCGCCCCTGCTGCCTCGGTTGCTGCTCCCACTATGTCCTATAGTGCAGCGGCTAAGCTGACCTCTGCCCAGCCCGTCTCTGCCGCTGCCTCCAAACCCCAGGTCTGGCAGGTGGTGCAGAGCAAGAAGGGCCACAAGGCCACGGCGGCCACCTCTGCCGCTGCCCCATCCACCGCCACGTCTGCCCCTGCTGCCTCGGCTGCCCGCAAGGACAATCGCGTCTTCTTCCGGGTGCCAGAGGACTCTTCTTGGCGCAATGTCGAGCCCTTCCAGTTCCGCATTGCTCTCTGCGGCATGTTCTCGCCCGCTCTCACCTTGGTCGACCTGCCCCGTGCATTGAAGACCAGGTCTGGCTGGGCAGTTCAGCCCGGCAACGAGATTGTGCGGGCTAAGCTCCTCGGGCCCAATCAGACTCTCGCCGGCCTCAACATCACGGTGGAGGAGTCTCTGGACTGGTTCGCATTCGTTGTTGATCGCGTCCCTGTTGTGACACCTCCTGCCGGCCGCACATTCGACAGTCTCCTCCGCGAAGAGTGCGAGGCTGCCACTGGTCAACGTGCTGTTCGCATCACCCGCTCCCCTGTTTGCAAGGGACTCCTGGGTTGTCTCCCTTTGCCTCCCAGGTCCGTGCGGGCTTCCGCCTCTTCGGCAGTGCCCCAGCCCGGAGCCTGGCTCGCAAGCCGGACGTGGTGCAATGCACTCGCTGCTGGGGTTTCCACGACCCTCGGGAGTGCTCCCGGCGGAAGCTGTGCGGCTTCTGCAGTAAGACGCACTCAGAGAACACGGGCCTCTGTGATCCAAGCCCCAAGTGCGCGAACTGCAGGGGCCCCCACAGGTCAGACTTCATAGGCTGTGTCGCTCGACCTAGAAAGCACAACGGCAAGATTCAGCGGCCTAACAAGGCCACACTGACTGCGATACGAGAGCTGGGAGCTTTGGCCACGGCTGAGACTCGCAGAGCGGCTGCAGCGGCTGCCGCTCCTGTTCTCCCTCCCCTTCCCCCCCCCCCTGCTGCCCCCGCGACATCGCCTGCGGTGATGGGCGCCGCTGCACCAGCGTCGGCCGAGCCGGCAGCTCCTGTGGACGCCATGGAGAGCGACATCCCCACGTCCGACCTCCTGGCTCTGGCTGCTTCATCGTCGTCCCGGGGGTAGCTCTCCTATCATCACGAGGGTCCAGCCCAAGCCTCCATCCCCCCCCCCTCCTATGCGGCCAGCCTGGATGGACGCGAACTTTGACATGGACATGGAAATGTCGGATATGTTGGAGTCAGTGGCAGAAACTCAGACAGAGACGGAGGACGACTCCCCGACCCCCCCCCCTACTCCAGCCCCTGCCGGCTGGTCTGGCAGCGGCGCCTGGCCTGTTGTGGGCGGTAACCTTTGGGGCTCACAGGCTCCCTCTGCAGCGCCTGCGGCGGCTCCTCCTCCTGTCGCCGCTCCCACTCCCACCCGCCCTACTCCCGGCACTCTGCTCCCCAGCATCGAGTCCCCGACCGCCGCCTCCTCGGCACCCCGCGGTGCCTCAGCTAGGAAACGAGTCTTGAGCTCTCCGGACCCCCTCGAGCAGATGTAATGCCAGCACACCCAGCTGGCAGAGGCCTCACCTCTGGTAGGAAGAGGTGCAAGAAGGCCTTTCTTCGCATCCTACAGGTCAATACCCGGGCCTCGGGGCAGTATCATGATACAGCTCTGAACCTCGCCTGGGAAAACAAGGTGGACGTCGTTCTGGTGCAGGAACCATGGGTTATGCGCAAAGGTGTCCGCAGGCTAACGAAGAACCACCCCGGCTTTGAGGTGTTCTCCCCAGTGGAGGACTGGGCGACCGTCCCTCGGGTGCTCACCTATGCCCGGAAGTCCCTCACAGTTTCGCAGTTCCGTCCCTTCTAATCAGCCGAAGCCTGCTTCGTGCGTGTGGAGGGAGTCTCCTTTGCTAACATCTACCGCCCTCCGTCAGGTACCGACTCGATCCTGGCGGAACTGGACGACTGGGTGCCGCCCGCTTCGTCCGTCGTGGCTGGTGATTTCAACGCCACTCACTGGAGCTGGCAGGCTGGGCACACCCGCCGCCACGGCATCGGCAAGAGGATTGCTCGGTGGGCAGACCGCTGTTGCTTGGAACAGCACATCGTCAACGAGCCGACGCATGAGAAAGGGAACACTCTCGACCTCTTCTTCTCCAATATCCCCGACGCCTCAGCTTGGGTCGATCACTCTCTCTACACCGGCTCCGATCACTACTCCATCTCGGCAACTGTCCCTCTTCGGCATTCAGCGCCCAGTCCTGCCCCCAGGCTGGTTCTCCGGCTCGATCGCCTCCCGCTCTTCGTGGGAACAGTCGCGGCGAACATATGCAGTGTCAAGGACAGCATCACGAACCGCGAAGACATTGAACCGTTTACGGACTCGCTCCTGACGGTGCTGTGTCTAGCATTCAAGGCGGCCGCCGTCCCCTCCTCGGGGAAGGGTAAGGAGGCCTCGTGGTGGACGGAGGAATGCGCTGAAGCGCAGAAGGCCCTCGCAGCTGATAGAGACTCTCTCAGCCCTGAGGACTTTCAGGAGCGCCGGTCTGCATACCACGGCATTGTTCGCCGGGCCAAGGCCACCTTTTGGGCTGACATGATCAGCAAAGCAGAGTCAGACGCAGACATTTACGGCATCACAGGTTGGCACAAGCTGACGGACAGGTTTCGGTCACCCCCCATCCAACACGATGAGCGGCTTTTCACGGACACCGCGGAAAAGATCTCTTTGCTCCGCTTGAAGGTGCTAGCCACTCGGGCAGCCGGCGACGACGTCGCCGACCCGTGGGAACCCCTCCCTGCTCCCCCAGACCGGGTTCTCCCTTGGAGGACAGAGGTCACCTTGGAGGAGGCGGAGGAAGCCTGCGTTGGGGCCAAGAAGTCTACGCCCGGCCAAGACCGCCTGGATACGACCACCCCTGCAACACGTCCCGGGGGATCATTGGCCCTCGAGTCAGGACCCTCTACGAAGTCTGCCTCACACACGGCTATCACCCGAAGGCGTTTCGGCAAGCTGAGATTGTCATGCTCCCCGAGGGTAGGGAAAACGGACTTCACTTCTGTGAAGTCCCGGCGCCCTATCTCCCCTGCTCTCCCTGCATGGGCAAAGGGCTGGAGCGGCTCATTGCACGGCGCATCTCTGTCACGGCCATCAATGAGGGTGTGCTCAGCCCGCAGCAGTTTGGAGCCCTCCCAAAGCGCTCGTCAACCGACCTCACGGCTGCTGTGGTGCACGATGTGGAGCATGCCTTTGCGCGGGGTCTGGTGGCCTCAATGCTCACTCTGGATGTCGCTGGCGCTTTTAACACCATCCTCCGAGGCCGGCTTGTCAGACGGCTGCGGGAACAGGGCTGGGACTCGGCCCTGGTGCAGTGGGTCGACTCCTTCATGCTGGACAGATCTGCCTCCGTCCGCATGGAGGGGGTCACCTCCGCCTCTCTCCCTCTCTCTTGCGGGGTGCCTCAGGGCTCACCGATTTCCCCGATCCTATTCATGCTGTTCATCGCGCCCTGCTTCAAGTTGGGTGATCTTAGGGCACGGTTTGGGTACGCTGACGACATCAATCTGCTGGAGGTCGGCAAGAATCATCGAGAGACCAGCTCCCGGCTTTCTGCACTCGTCAGAGAGCTCCTCGACTGGGGACAGGACAATGCCATCACGTTTGAGCCTGAGAAAAGCGAGCTCCTGCACTTCTACCGGAAGGGCAGCCCGCCCGAGGATCTTGTCTGCTCTGGGGACTTCATTGTAGAGCCATCCCCGAAGCCAGTCCGTTGGCTCGGTGTCTTCTTTGATTCCAAGCTTACTTTCCGCCATCACGTCGAGTACTGGGGTGCCCGCGCGCTCAAGGTGGCCAACCACTTGCGCTCACTCAACAAGGTAATGAACGGGGCGCCCCCTCATGCGCTCTCCAAGGCTGCGGCATCCTGTGTCCTGCCCGTCGCCCTCTTTGGCAGCGAGGCCTGGTGGCCGGGCCTCACTCACGAGTCACAGCGCTTCGCAGGGAAGGTGGTCTCAAGGAAGCAGGGCTACCACGTGGCCAAAATCGACCGGGCTATCAGGCAGGCCTGCCGGGCAGTTTTGCCGGTGTGGAGGACAACCCCCATCCCCATTTTGCATCGGGAGGCAAACCTGCCACCTGCGGCAGTTCTTTTGGACCAAGCCCGGCTGCGCTTCTCCACGCGGCTCCACGCCCTGGACCCCTAAACACCCTCTCGTCGACAGGGCCTTTGGGCCACCTCCGCTCCCTCCGCCGGTCCGCAAGACAGGTCGCGGCCGCCCTCCCGGCCCCAAGCCTCTGCGGCTCTCCCGTCTTCAGTGTGCAGCCCTGCTCACGCGACCGTGCCCACGTCCCGTACTGCTGGACCGACAGCCGCCCCATCATATCTCGCCGATCTCGCGCAAGGGCGAGGGTCTCAAGGCTCACCGCGCACTCATGTCTGGCCTCTCGCCCGACGATATTGTGCTCTACTCGGACGGGTCTATGGACAAGTCGACAGCCTGGGGCTTCGCGGCCCTACTGCGACGGCCGCAAGGTGCATTCCGCCAACGGCTACGTGCCAGACGGTCAGGTGTTTGATGCCGAGGCGGCGGGAGCTGCTGAGGCTGCCCGCTCGCGGCCGACAACCTGGCAGTCATCGGTGACATGGACAGAGTCCTCTTCTGCTTGGACAACACGGCGGTGCTTCAACAGCTGCTTGGCCGGGCCTCTGACAACTCGCAGGCTCGCTTTCTGGACTTTCGGCATCATGTGGAACGCATCGGGCGTCACAGGGTGTCTCTACATTGGTCCCCTGGCCACGTCGGCATCGCCGGCAGTGAGGAGGCAGACCGGCTGGCTGGCCTTCTGTCCCAGCACCCGCAGCCCCCTCTCCCCGAGCCATGGCTCCCGCCTCTGACCACGGTGAGGCGGGAGGCCAAGGCGCGCGCCAGGGCTCTTTTCAAGGACTGGTGGTCACGCCACCAGCCAAGCTCATACCAGAAGTGGGAGCTCGAGGTTGGCAAGAGGCCAGACGAGCTCTGGCTTCCACGAAGAACTCTCCACCGCCTGCTTGCTGAGCGGTCGGGACACGGACACTTTGCCTCATACCACAGGCGCTTTGTGCACGTACAAGGCACGATCAAGGTATGCGGGTGCGGCGACGAGGTGGAGCAAGGGCACTGGCGCGTGTGTCCCTTCACGCAGGGAAAGCTGGGGCACAGTGGTTTGCAGCCCGGCGAGAGCATGGATGCACTTCTTGGGCCTGAGAGTGGCACCCGCTTCAGGAGTTTTTGGCACGGTTTGGTGAAACGTCAGGCAGGCTAGCCTGCGCGCTGTAGTGCCTCGGGATTAATTGGCGACGGGCATGCCCGTCGTCTCAGGTTTTCTCTCTGTTTTTGTTTTCCTTGTTTTTCTTTCCTTTGTCAGCAGGAACGCCGGCTTCTCGCGCCGTGCCGTCTATAAGGATCGATTATCGGTCGTAGGTAGGCGGGGCTTCGCCCCGCATAGCCACCAGACGTTAATATATCATCATCATCATCATCTATCCAGAATATTGACATGGAGGAGCAAGAGGATCAGGCACCTGCTACGGTGCCCAGCGCTGCTCCTGCCCTGGCGGGCAGGGCCTCAGAGCGCAGCCCTCCTTTACGGAGCGAGACCGTTGAGTACCGTCAACGGTCCCCACTGCAGCCTCGGACGCCTCAACGTGATCCCAACCTGCGGTACAGGACAATTGAGGACTACGCTGCTCAGTATCGTGGTCCTCGCTCTGGCAGGGACCCCCAGGCCGTGTTTAATGACATGGTGCAGTTTGGGGTTGATCCCGTGGAGGCCGCTGAAGGGTGCGGTCTCGTGCCATCGGGAGGAAGTAAGGGGAAGGGACGGAAGTGATCTGGTTTCTTCTCCGCAGGTTTTGTCTTTTCCGGCTTCTCTAGGTTTTGCCCTCTTGGAGGTTTCCCTACTGATGGTGCGCTGCACTGCTGGAATCAGGGCCGTTTATATTTGGTTTTTGTGGTCGTGGAGGATTTCTTTGTGTCAGCAGGAACGCCAGCTTTTCGCGCTGTGCCGTGCACAAGGATCGATTATCGGTCGTAGATACGGGGGCTCCGCCCCCCAGTTATCACCGCACGTTAATATATCATCATCATCATCATCATCTATCCAGAATATACTTTAAGGTTGATGCTTGTATCACTCTCTGGTGTTCTTCTCCATCACAGCTACAAAGCAATCAAGGCTGATGTTACAGAAATTAGGCAGACTCCGACTCCGGGCGATGATGATAGGACGGTAACTGTCCGAGAAGTACCGAGGTAAATATCAAAACCAACTGGCATCACAATTTCGAGGACGAGCTGACAAGCAACCGGTGAGGATAGACTGCCGTTATGATGTATCGACATAATCCACACTCTTGATGCATCATCGGATGACGGTACGGATACGAGGATTACTCACTCGTAAGAGCGGTTTCAGTTGGGTGGGTACTACCTGGAGGTACAGATTACTTGGTAAACAACGCACCTTCAGGTTTACGGATGATGGAGCAGAAGGAGCGGGTACACATAGATTACAAATATGACCTGGGGGATACTGTGTACGAGGGTACAGGTAGAGCCTACAGGATCCGTAATCCGTATACGTACCATATTCCGTATAATATTCCATAACAATGAATGAAGGAATTTCAGTTCTCACTCAACGATCAAATGCGTATCCTGTCCGGAGCTGAGCAATAGTAGAAGATCCCCTGTTTTAGAAAAGATGCGATGATAGATCGAGAATGATTGAGGCACTAAAACCGCAGCTCAATGACAATGATGATCCGTCAGGTACAATGTTCGATCATATCGCAATGATCTGTAAGACACCATATCCGTCAATAACGCGATATTACCTAATATACCATGTCGATCTGCACTGCATTTTTACGTATACAATGTCAATTTGTAAGCGATGTTGAAATGAGACACGATGTTGAACTGAGAAACGATGTTGGATTGAGCAGCGATGTTGAAGTCAACAGTACAAAATAACGGCAGCATGTCGACCGTCAAAATTACGGCGTAATTTCTCTATGAACAATCAAAACTACGGCACAACTCCCGTATGGTCAATGAGCGATCGTGGTCCCGATGACAACTATATCAATGACAATTGTGTCATCGAGATAATGGCTGTCGAAGTAAAACAAGTATTCCGTCGCCATTCTCACCCAAAAAAATGACGGTCACGCGATTGATACTGCCAAAATGACCATCAGGAAACGTATGACACCACATCCATACAGCACGGTCTTTAGTCAACCACGGAGGATAAGTCGTCATCCTGGTCTCTATGATACGGTGGTCCGCGATTAAATACTGATGGACAGACGATATGGCATCCATAAAAGCTAATAACTTTAATGTTTTTGGCGTACCGTTTTGGACCCCCAAAATGCTTACTTAAGACTGCTGCCACACTGCTAAAAAACGGGGACCTCCCGCTTAGGTATGTAGCTAGGTGATGTAATTCGTACATATGTACCTAGGTACCCACCTATGTACTGTTAGGTAATCCCGTCCGCTATAAAGGATTCCCCTTCTGTACTGTCGCTACGTACACACTTAACTTAATACAACAGCACTCCCGATCCCACTCTACGTATTTCAATTGGTGAAGAGCTGCATTTTCCGAACGTTTTATCTGCTTCCGGTTTTCCCATCGTTGTGGTTTTCAAGTATTCGGCAATCCAGAGAGTCAGAGAGTTGTTTTTGTTCAGATTTTCCCCGAGAGGGACAGATTGAAGGCACCAAGAGAGGTTGAAAGAATGGGTAGTGGTCATGGTAGATCACCATTCTACCTAAGTGTGTTGAAGGAATGTGTTCAAGTGTGGAACGGACGAAGCCTATCGACTAATTGATTGAGGGTCAATGAATTGTTTCTTCGGGAGAAACTACGAAGCCTTTATTTTCATCGAAACGGATTTGTTTATCGAGGAGAATCGTCTCTCGACGACGATTACGAGTATGGCGTGGTTCGAAGCACGCGATCGGCGATGCGTCGACTCCGCTTTTGACGGCGACACCTTTTCTTCGGATGAAGAACAGTACGAAATCTCCATACAAAGTGTTTTACGAAAGTGCCTATAACGATGTCGGCGACTGCGCTATTACCAATTTACGTCAATTGTTGTGTGTTCCCCAGCGCAGATACGAGCCTGGGTTATCAATCAAGATTTTCGAAAAATCGCCGACAAGAAAAAGTGGGAGGCACCTTCTTTTACGACAAGAGATCTGCTACTGCCAATTGTGATTTCTACCAAAGGGAATTTGCGTCATTCACCCCACTTTTGTTTCAGACTGTTTTTACCCCGCTAGGAGATTCTTTACCACTGTGCGTACGGATTACAAATGAGTGGTTGTTCCTACCTGCTGCCTGTCAATCTATTATCAATCGGGGGTTTTTCCTCAATTTCGGTGTCTTTGTTTGCCCTGCGTGGTACTCTGGGCTAGGGAGTTGGCCGATTGTTAGGTAATCTCGTCCGCTATAAGGGATTCCCCTTCTGTACTGTCGCTACGTACACACTTAACTTAATACAACAACACTCCCGATCCCACTCTACGTATTTCAGTACCTACATACCTCATCAATTCAATTTTGTCGGTTACGTCCTAATGACCCTCCCTATCCGTCCCTATCGACCGCCGTAACTCTGTTCGCCGGCTTCTTCGGTCGGTCGCGACCACCAAGCCAATTGTCAGCAGCCGGTCCGGGTGCTCCGAATGACGGACCGTTTCTATCGGTCCGGAGATTCGAAACGACTGCCCGGCGATCAATTGACCGATGTGCACCTCTGTTGACACAGTGGACCTGTCTATGGTTTCTCAGCCCTCTTCGCTGCGCTCAAAGAGTTTCCATGGGCGGACCCTCTCTAGTATAACCCGTTGCGACGTTGACCTGTAGACTACACGTGAAACGTACAGTTTGTATGGCGAATTATCTTGACAAGGGGGCCCCACCCATAGCGAACCCCTTTTGCTACGCTCCCTCAGGGGGTACCCAAAACCCGGACCAGGTCAGTTTATATTAGTCAAGACGAAAGTGAGTGCGACTTGTACTGAATGCAGTGAAAAGCTCACGGGCTGATCAATATGGATACGCCGTTGTCAGATCAGAGGACAAGAAGGAGACCTTTCTGTTGTCCTAGAAAAGCTTGATCGTGCCATCAGATTGCTGCAGGTTTTTTTCAAAGAAAATGACCTTGATACGCCGGCCGACAGTACCGCCCTACAATGATCGCTTCATCTGAAGCGACGTCATGAGCGGGCGCGACTTTCGGATATGGCTATCGAAAATTTGTTTATAAATGGTTTGTCCAAGAGCAAATCTTCTCCGGTGGACGACGAACTTGTAATTGAGACAGGGTCCCGCTTAGCGCAGCTTCGACCGCACGCGCAGAATCTTTGAAGAGAGTGCAGCATTCTGATATAATTATTCCTTGAATGTTTCTCTAAGTTGAATTGAATCCTCGACAATCGACAGTCGACAAGCAGACAGTCGACTGTAGCCTGTCCGGAGTAGGCCTGCCGGTAGCCAGAGGAAGAATGAGACCCCCTCACCCAACGCGACAACAATCACCGGGAACACAACGCTCTTAAGAATATGGTCGAAGCCTGGGTTTTCCTCGATCGTACGTTCGCCGTTTGGCCGACTCTATGTCGGCAGAGATATCGGAAACAGGCTCGGAACACTAGTTTTAAATACATGTATAGGACGCCTATAGAGTTGTAAAGGTGATGGAAGGTGCCGAGAGGTTGGATGGGCCCCGGCTTCAGACGAAGGCTTGCGTCATCGTCGGCAGCTAAGACGGGGCTCGGCCGGACTGAGGACAATGCGAGCGAGCCATGGGAAGTTTTCAATTGCACGATTTTAAGCCCGACTCGAGAGCTTATCTTGTTGGTTGTAGCGCAGTCGTCTTGTCCTTTTTTCCTGCACCTCTCCGACTCAACACAGGACTCAGGACTCGACTCGTCAAGAAGATGACCCAGCTGTCAATTGCATCCAGCTAGGTGACCTGAAAAGTTGCCCCGGTGTAAGAGACACAGAAACCATCCTGACAAGGTTGGCATTCTTCAAGTGCCTAGTGAGTCGGCTGGCTTGCCCTCGACTGCTAGACTTCTCGGGCCGAAATTGAGCCCACTGTACAAGAATCAAGAACAACTGAGATATCGCAGGGAGAGCCGTGAGGTGGTGACGGTAAGTCGAACGAGGCGCCAGAAGGGCCGGTGGGATCAGTTTTTGACGAGCAAAGCGCTTTATCGGGCTTGAAACCGCACTCTGAACGCCATGTGCCCCAACGTAATTACAGATGGCTTGGTGTCAGTTCACTGAAACATCGCATGGGCAGATCAAGATACTCGGCACCTAGATTCTGGTGCCGTTTTTCAGCTAAAGCAAGCTCCTGTGCCATTCGACTTTGTGCAAATGGTTGGTATCAACTGTCACACCTCCTTACGCCAAATCGGGTCTTCGAAGAAGCAAAACTGGTCGGGATACTGCAGTGAGAGGTGAGATGTCGCAGCAACAGGCTAAACGAGACCACGAAGGGAACGGCGAGCCCACAATACTTGCTTGGAGTTCATTAAAGGGCCCGGAAAGTTGGCGGTAGGACCAGCATGTTGTGTGAACGAGTGAACGAGTTCGGGGCCGTGGTTCGTCGATGTGTGCCCCTTCCTCGTCTTATGCAATCGCCTCGACTTCGGCCGAAGGACCTTTCACGGTTCAGGTTCGAATAATGGTTGAATATGGTGAGAAACTAACGATATAGCACGAAAATTGCCCAGAATAGTGGCAGCATAGCGACTGAGCGCTATGAACGGCCGGGAGCGCGGTCCTGGGCCTGAGGCTGCATAGAACACTTCTGGGTTAGATTTCCGCCAATTTGAGGCCTTTTGTCGTCGGCCTTCTCGCAAACGACTTGGCGTCCGTTGGATTGGTTCAGCAGTTTGAATCGCGTCTAAATCGGGCCAGCCCTGACGTAGGTATCTCAGAAACACCCGGGATATCGTCAACAAGCACGCCGGGTTGGCTGGCCGGATCGATCGAGTGTGCCGGATGGTCGGTAGGGTCTGTAAGGCCTAGAAGCTCGGCTGGGGGCAGGAGACACGAGATCGGACAGTTTTAGAACAGAGATGATTCGTTCCAGAGACATATAGAGACTGCTTTTCTCTGTCGGAGTTCTACTCGTAGTACGTAGGTCACTGATATCCCCGGTTCAAACAGAGCTCAATAGGACCACGGTGGATCGGAGTACAGTAGCGAAAGCCTCGAGCGTGGAGAGGTATTATACCGTATATCTACCGAGCACCATTTCCTTGAGGGCGGCTTTGCAGCCCAGGTCCGTGCACTCCAGACAGTCGAATCAGACGGGAGTGCTTAGAAAACGCCACTCAAAGTACAGCACATCAGTTCTTCGCGCATCTAACGTTCGATGAGAACAGATTCCCAGCATTTCGATACGAGTACAGCCAAGCAAGAAGCTCGGACCTGGGCTGCAAAGCCGCTCTCAGGGAGATGAATGACTGAGAGCGTTACAGTGGTCCTGAGACTGGATTGAACATTTCAGACCCCAGAATAGGTCTGTCACAGGCGAGAGGCCGGGGTCTCCACCAACATCTTGATGGAGTAGTCACAAGCCAGGGTAAATCAAACGGCTTGAAACTTCCGATCGGAACACTCTGGTCTAGGGCATGGAGTAATTGACCAACTCCGACGATTTTTCTTTGTGAAAGGGTGAAATATCAACAGGAACAGGCGATAGCATGGCGTTGCGAACGAGCTACCGTGCCGCGAAAGTTCGCGGAGCTAGAAAGTCAGGAACATGGAGCTAAAGCGTTGGACGATGCTTCCAGATACCGGATAACGAAATCAAGGCCTTGATACGCCGAGACATGGTGACCTTACAAAAGGGTTTCGGTATATATCTAGAGGTCGACAATGCCACCGGCAATGATGAACATGACCACGTGAGCTGTCGAGCCACGAAACAAGGCAGTTGCTTGATCAAAAGTCCTCCATCAGAATTCAGTATATTCCCCCACGACCAAAAAAACGATATATGGTTCATTTGGTCGACGGGGTATTATAGGGTTGCAACCCGGCCACTCTTGGTCTTGAATAGCGAACTGCTGCCACGGGTGCTGCACGGGTGCTACGCAAACAGAGCGTTATCACGAACAGCACGGTGCCGTTGCGGTTACTATGAAGGATAACGCGTCTTCATCATGAGCGCAATCATGACCATTGAGTTACCTGTTTGTGACAACGCCTGGAACGGTACTCTGCTATTCTCTTTTTAGAATCCAGCCGGGCGGGGGAGGCAGGAGAGATCGGGAATGCAAGGCATGTGGCGCGCACGCATGGGTGGATGACCTATATCCTGTCTTCTGTCGGCTCAAGATTCTCTCCTGCTTCTGATTAGCAGATATCCCTCGTATGCACGGCGTTTATTCGACGCACTTGCGTTGACTTGTGAGGTTATTATATGTGGCCAGTGTATGGGGAGGTTCTAGAACTCTCCATGATGTTGGCAACTTTATCTCTTGTTCAGGAACAGAATGAGTGAGATGCAGAGAAATTCCAGAAACCGGACGTCCCGGAAGTCCCAGAAGTGAAGGCCACCTCCTAGTATTTACATCACTCTGATAAGATAATCGATACAGCCACACCGTCGACTTCGCCTCCTGTCGACTGTCGGGTACAAGCCTGCTTATGGGAACTCGAATCTCAACGATACCGGTGACGTGGCGAAGTGAATGGAATCACTTGGTGTCGATTCGGAATCATGCTATTGCTTACTTATTGCTGTATCGAAATTAGGCACCATCGGCGCGATCACCACGAGGGAATGACCACGCATTGTTTGAGGCAGCGAGCGCTCAGGGAACAATGGGTAACATAGCGATTGATTGTGGCAAGCAGTCAATTTCTTTCGATTGATCATAATGACTACGCCGAACGACCCTCATATATTCCTTAATTGTCGCGATCGATCGAGCACCTTATGTCAGTGATTGTAACAAGTACTCGGACATACTCCCCAATCGCTCGACCCGACCAGCCTCAAATTGTTCCGGGTTGCTCGGTCGGAAAACTTGAGGCCCACTCCTCGAGTACAAGTTACAACGACTATTTTTGACCCTCAGTCAAAGATACGATTGGTGCTGTACTGCATTCAACCCGGTTTCCGCTGACCTCAGGGCGTGCTGAGAGTCCAGAATGGGCGCCATGCCGCCAGAGGTATTCAGGCTGACGGTCCCAACCAGGCTGGGCCAATAGCAGTAAATTGAAATTCCCCATCGAATGGTTCTGCGTCTGGAAATATGAGGATTCGTCGGACGCTTTTTTATGTTTGTTTGTCGTCTGCAAACGCGATGCCTGTTCAGCCCGTACTATGCAAGTTCCGGGCTGCATTGCTGGGTCGAAAGAAATACATCAGGGGTTAACCTGCGATCGAACCGTTCTAGACCAGGATACAATGCACGGTGGAAATAGGAGACTACTTTAGTCGGTCTCCGTAATAGAGGTTCACTAGTAAAATGGCGAGGGCGTCGCCGGGAAGTCGACCGACGGCCCAGTGATAAATACGACTGCATCTGAACCATAATGAATATCCACGCGAGTTAGGGCCACTCCAGATCAGACAGTTCCGTGCCCAAAAACACAGTACTCGTGTGAGGGTATTTATTTGTAGGTCTCCAAAATTGCTGGGGGGGTAATTCGAAATGCAAACAATCGCTGGGCAGGACAACCCGGGTGCCTTGAAATCCAAACGTAACAAGCCTTGCCGGCGTAACCAAAGAGGTCCGTAAGTCCCCTGAATAATTCCGAAGTCGTCGATCGGACAGTTGGGACAGAAAACAAAAGGATCTGGGGAGATCAAAGAAAACCTTCTCGTATTGAGTTTAATCTTGGTAAAGACCCTGATCGATAGGTTGACATGGTTCAAACCCGACTCTAATCGGGCTGTACATGACCATGGTATCATAGCATAGCCCGGGAAGTCGCTGATCAATGCATGCCGCAGAGCGGCTACCGGTACAGATGCCAGGAGTTCGGACGGAGGTCGGCGTGAATGTGAATAGTCCCCCCGTCGTGGGCCTCAATCGAAGTATCCTGTTTTTCGTCGGGCTTGATACAGTCAGTCGGTCTAGAGAGCGGAACATGCGCGCAGGTGACTGGCAGGCCGAGAGGTCAGCCGACCACGCAGGGGCAGACCTGTACCCGACTGCCGACCAAGTCGACAGTCGATTGTCGAATACATTAATGCCTAAACGAGCTTGGCGCCGTCGTCTAGGGTTGTGTATGTTCTTTTTTTTTCATATACAGTCCCCAGCCGAGAAGAAAACAGTGGGTCTGGGAATATTCGACAATCGACTGTCGACTTATACCTCCATGTCGAATGTCGACAGTCGGGTACAGGTCTGCGCAGGGGTGGCAATGATGAATTAGCAAAGAGCACAACGCTCAATAGAACTATTTGACTACGAATAATAGTACGAGGTATGTGATGAAACGGAAGACCATCTTCTTGTAGGGTTTGGTGTAGTCGAGCAAGTGAGATCTAGTTTGAAACAGAGGTTCGTTTTAATTGAACACAGCCTACCTGAGTAATATTCGCCAAAATATTGCATAGAAAACTTGAAAATAGTCTCGAGTATGGAACGAGAAGGCCGAGTGCCCGGACGGGTTTGGGCAGATACCAACACGACGGTCGAGGCCTCCGAGGCAATGAGTTTCGATCGGCGTACAGCAAGTGCTTGTTGGACGCGCCACGGACACAATAAAGCAAGTCGGGGTGGTTCAGGTCGTACCAGGGGCAAAAGCACCAGCTTGGGAGCAACGAAAAGGCTCGATTGAACGGTTCAGAGGCAGATGGCAGAGCCGATGGGTCAGTATATGTATTAGCAGGAGGCCGCCGGCGCTTTCTGGGCGACGATGACTGGCCCCACTATGCCAACAGCCTGATCGGACGGTTGCTGGCCAGAGAACGCCGTCTCTAGTCGTTTATGATGTTGCCAGTTCTTTGTTTCACTTGTCAGGTTTCTCCGGTTCCAAACCTGGCTTGTCAAAACGTCCCCAAGACCCCAGAGATAGGCTCTACAGGCTGGCGTATCTCGGGGGAGCTGGCATGCCGCTGATCTGATTATTAAACTCTTGATCACAGAAAGAGGTGCCTTACACAGTTTCACGCCTGCGATTCCTTACCCACCAGGGCTTCTTCTCATGTTAGGGCTTATGCAGAAAGCAGGAAACAATCTGATCTACCGACGGTCGTGAATTTGAATAGGAGGTATTATTGATGAGAAACTTATGTGCCGATGCACCTGCCCGTGCCATATTACCTCCCCGTACAAACCAGATTGCAACAAGGTTGGAGTGAGCAGCTGGCGCGGCCAGACACACATAACGATGAAGCATTGCCCTCCCTGGCTTCTAGTTTAGGATTGTTCAAGCGGGAAGCTTGATAGTGCTGGTCTAGACGGCGCGCATGTTTTAACGGTTCAAAATGCGCGGTTTTCGGATACATTGTAAGATGTTGTTGTCTGGAATCTGCGCTCTGGCAGCTTAGTTGGCCAGGGCTTTTGTAGGAGATTATAAGGAGACGTGTTTGTATGTAGGGCTTGCCGTTGACATTTCGCTGAATAGCACTGCGAAAATGTTGGTGTTTGTTCGGGCCACAGTCATTCCAGGCAAACAAAGTATTGAATGCCTACATAGACCTGTCCAGCCCCAAATTGCCTCGTTTTCTTCTTTGCATCTCGATCAATATATATTATATCACTACTACGCTGTCAAGGGGCTTCAATTGAATGCAAGTCAAAGAGACGTTTCAGGGGTAACCAAGTGGGCGGCCTGAATCGTCGTCCACCCTCGTGATAGAATCTCAATTGTAGGATGATTCCTGGAATCGCCATCGTTGGCGGAACAGTACCTAAAAAGCGTATATAACGAACGGAGTCTCCCGAGGCCTCGCAGGAGGCTCAAGGAGGCCACGAATAAATTGAACACCATTCCTGCCACACTCTCAGCTCTGTCGCATATAACACCAGACCATCGCATCCGGCCAAACGGCCTGCACTTTGATCTGGGTGAAGCCGAAACAAATGTAGCAGTATGTTGTATGTGCATGCCGACGACTACTACGAGGACATGGCCTTGTTTCTTTTGATTCTCCATTAATTCTAATGTCATCGCAGAACGATGTGAACCTGCGCCTTGCTGAGGTCGAGGCAATTTGGCGGTGTGTTCGATGCTTTTCTCACCCCATGTACCTGGACATAGCACTATTCCTCTTGATACCTATCTCCATCAGTACTGTTGCTGTCGCGGGACCAAGAAACACCGCAAGGTCAATGAATCGTATTCCAAGATATCACAACTCATTTGGCACCGCGACCTCCTGTAATTTACTGCCCTCTCCTGGTCTCAGTGCCCACGAGGAAACACTGTAACACGCACACGCCCCTTTTCAACGCAACCCGGGGCCCCTGCTCCCCGGAGGCCGCTATTGATACCCACACCCGCAAAACCCTCTGCGGACCTGGAGCCACCTCCAGCCCAGGAGGACTCCCAGTTTGCTGACATGGCGACGCCCTGCCCGCCGAGGCCCCATCTACTACATTCGCAAGCACTCGCAAGATGCTCAAACTCTCGCAAAACAAGACTCTGACTTCCTCGCCAGAAAAGCGGGCTTCACAATGACTATAATTAGGCCATCAACGCTGCTCTTGCAGCCTACACGTCCAGCCCGCATTCGAAGTGGTCCAATGTGTTTATCAGGGCCCTATCGTCGCTCGTGCATCTGGCTGCCCCAGATAGCCACCCACCGGCGACTAAGCCTCCTGAATGTCGATTCGCGGGGACACGCTACTTCAACCCACTGCACCAGTAACCTATCTGGCCCGGTCACGTGGGCCCACGGGCCCGTACCGGAATGAACTACAGTTACGGTGGCCGATTAGGACAAGTAGGACATTCACACCATTCTGACGGCTGGCAGGTCGCAGCTTGGTGGGTCGCAGCTTGGCGTAGGTAGGATTAATCTTTGACTTGTCCGGACGAACACTCAAGACCGAAGCTTTCAAGCGCCTTATAAAGTATGCGTTCAATCGATATTTCAATAAGAGCTAAAATAGGTAGGTACTGATGCCGTACACAAGGACCTGGGAAGGAGGTCTCCAGGGTTACGAAAGGAGAGGAAGGGCACGCTGATGCGCTTGTTTACCCTGCAGAGATAGCCTCATCTTCCGATTCTTCTCTCTCTTCTAGCTAAACAGATCACCAGGTTGTTATATCACGTCTTTGGTAGCACGCAATGCTGTGAGATTGTGACACATCACGTGTGATACCTGTTATACGCAGTGCGCAAATGAGAACCGTGCTGCCGCCGGCGCCATAACACATAAATTCAAATCACATTCTGAAAATTGAGCTCCTCTTCAATATCCGGTTCTTGCCGCATGTTGTTGACCATCTCATCAGCCGACCCAAATCCACCAAGAGCAGCGATTCGGCGATGCATTTCTCCTAAGCCTCCAATATCTGAACGGTGATACAATGAAAGCTGACTCTCATTCTCACCTTGTCGTCGCATGTGTTCTTCTATACCAGCCCGCAAATTGACGTAAAACGCCGTGAATGGCCACTCGTGATCATCCTCCCGTTCTATGTTGAAACCTAAGCTGGTAAGGGTTTGTTCACACCATTCGAGGGTGCCTTGTGGCAAATATCGGTCGATATCAATGTCGTCGATCAAATTTTCAATAGCTGCTAACGCAGTAATGTCAACAGGTACTCCCCACTGCGTAGCAATTGACGGGTCTGGTGTGAAGTACCTCATATTCTCACCACGGTCTGTAGCCGTGGAGTTCACCTTAACCAAATCGGGTAATTATATGCGAGATCTAAGCCCCATAAATACGGACACTAGGCCAAAAGGGGCATTCGGTGTGGACGGGCAGAAAGGGCCAAATGGCGCCAGGTGGGAGGTGAAACCACAAATCCCCTGTTCACGATACCTACTTTTTAATATCCTCCTGGTTGCAAGTTGCCAAACCACCAACTTAACCACGACGACAACGTCAAAATCCTATATATTTGGATACAGAAATCAATTCCCAACGTCGTCGTCGGTTTTTTGTGAACCTTCCTTGGGCATAATTCGTCGTGGATGGAGTTTTAGCTGCGGGGGTCATCTGACCAGAGTCATGCATCCTTGGTAAAGATTGGGTGCCAGCACGAACCTGCACCTACCTACCTACCTAAACAACAACCATATCTACCTCCCACACCCGCGAGCGTTGCTGTGGCAGCCCTTTGCTGACATTATCTGCCTACCTATCCAGATGGCATCGCCAACGTCGACTATCCTGGCCTTAAGGAGGAAACCACCAGGTCCGGACCCCAAACCCATGGCCAGGCCTGAATACGAACCCCCCCGGTCTGCAGTCACGCACATCAAACGGACCTACTCCAGGAGACGCAAGTTAGAAGTGCTCATGTTCCTGGAAAACCACCGTATTCGGCTTCGTGATGACCTCTCCGACCTTGTTGCCGCCAACAGACTTGAGGGCGCTGGCCCTGTTGAGGAGGGATACCGCCGCCCCTTTCTTAGGGAGGCGGCGGCTCACTTCGGTATCCGAAGCTGGGGTACGGTACAGACCTGGTGGTCAAATCGTCACCAAATTTGGCAAGGACCACGCCGACGAGCCCCTAGATTCAATCCATCCTCGCCGGACTTGGAGGTCAGGGCTATACGCAGACTTCTGTTCTGCCAGGGAGAGTCGCCAACTGGTCCAGCGAGGCTGGTTTAGGAGGCGGGCCATTGCAATTCACCGGGAGTTGTATCCTGATGACCCCGACTTCCTATTCTCCAGCGGTTGGTTCACGAGCTTCCTGAAGAGGCATCAAATAACGCATCGCCGTATCACCCACGCGTCAACGAAGATCCCGGAGGATATAGTAGACTCCGCCAACGAATTCCTGCAGTTTATCAGGCGCAACTCCCGAATGGTATCCTGGCAGAACGTCAGTTTGATGAGCGACGGTCATATCAGTTTACAGCGCTTCCCTCCGCACCTTATCGTCAACCTTGATGAGACCCCTATGCCCTTCGAATTCCTCGACGGCTATACGTTTGATCACAAGGGCAGTCAATCCGTACAGGGCAGGTCGGACCGAAGTGGGTGGTCAAAACGACAGACGACCCTGGTTTTGGCGCTGATCGGCGACGGGACCTGCGATGAGCTTTTAAGACCTGTCATTATATTCCACGGCAAGGGCACTGTATTCGACAGGGAACAGGAATTCTACCATCCTGGCGTTGAAGTCAAATTCAACGAAACTGCGTACAACAACGAGACTCTATTCGAAGAGTGGATTCGGACCAGGCTGGCCGCATACACTGAAGGTCGCGAATCCCTGCTTGTGATAGACGCCGCCAGCTTCCACAAAACAACAACAATTCAAACCGCCTTCAAGGATCACAATATAACTGCGGCCCTCATTCCGCCTGGCCTCACGGCGTACCTCCAGCCCCTGGATGTTGGGTTCAACGGGCCCTTCAAAGGTTGGTTACGGGAGGAGACGGAACTGTATATAGATCGCCTCAATGTAACACATACAACACCTCCACGGTGGTCTCTTCGTGAGAGACGAATAATGACCACCCACGTCGTCGCCAAAGCATGGGAACGAGCCTCCAGCACGGCGAACAAGGCCATGGTCGCTGCCTTGTTCAAAAAAACAGGCATTTCCATCCATCCTGACGGCCGGGAGGACCACTTGATAAGTATCAAGGGCATAGACTCCAGCCAGCTAAAGCTGGATGACTGCTATCGCCCACCCGGCACTAATGGACTGTTCAATGCCTCAAACCTCGACGGCGACGTCGAGATCGTTGACTATAACACGCTGACAGTCAAGGTGCTAAAGGATCGGTGTCGGGAACGTGGTCTGCTGGTTGGGGGGAACAAGAGCCAGCTGGTAAGCAGGCTTCAGGATGATGATGTTGCCAGGGCAACGATGACAACGCCACAGGGACATCGTGACCAGGTCATACGCAACGATAGCGGTATTCAGGTTGTACAACCTGCGCTTGCAGAAGATCCCAACGGGTCTGCCCCCGGGACCATCACCTCCAGCCCCCCAGGGACCATCACCTCCAGCGCGCGGCCCGAAGTCGATGATACGCCAGAAGCAGGGCATGCCGCGTATGAATAGCCTCAACCTGCAGAGATGAAACGACCTATTGATCTTGGCAGGTTAGGTTGCAGGTTGCAGGTTGTAGGTCCAGGTTGCAATATCGGCAACCACGCCACGCATATGACTCGTACGGTAGATTAGATGACCAGGTTGCAATTCCGGGCACCCTCCCCCGTACAGGGCACTGTGACGCGACAGATTTAGCAGCAGAATACCGATATTTGTGTCCACGAATAGCTTACCAAATAGACTGTGCGATACTGTGTTAGAATCAAGCGATCTGTGTGTTTGTGTGGTTAAAAGGCAGAATTGCTTCGTGGGAGGGAGAGGAATCGTTCAAAAACGCTGTTTTTTGCAAGAACTGCTACGCGTGCGTTCAGCACGGCAGTCGACCCGCTTATACCCACTTTTAGGAACTTTTGGCCAAATCCGTGTATTCCTATTGGTCAGGTCAGCCCCTGAATTTGAGGAGGCTATGCAGGTGACCTTGGCAATTGCTTCAACCACAAAAACGCGTCGTTTGGCAGATAGCACGCCAGTATGAGATATCACAACAACCAAGAATTCCACCTCTGCCGGTGCGTCAACGACCTTAAAAGCGGTTGTTATTGCATCTCCTGCTCTCAACAATCGATTCCTCACCCAAATCGCGATCCAAGAACGTTCCCTCGTTGCGCGGGGCCACGATACCCTCGCTGCCACTCGTTTGAGGGCATCGTGGCCCGCGACGTTTGGGTGTTATAAGGTATGTCAACTCCCAACTGGCAGTTTGTCTCCCTAACCTACCTCATATCGCTGCCTCTCATCGCCATGGCTAAACGCAGCAAGTCACAAAGGGAAAGGGACCCAGACCACCCTATCACCTGGTCGCCTCGCCGCCAGAAGAGGCAAAAAACTCAAGAGGAGATCCACGACGAGCTCCCCTGGGGCCCTACCCGCCTCCCCCGGCCCGCCCTCCCCTCCGCCGCCGCCGTGCGGGCAACACCTGACGATGGCGAGGAGGAGGAGGGGGAGATAAGAGCGCCTGGGCGCCGCGCTCTTGAAAGGCAGCTTCAGGAGACCTGCGCGGCACAGGCGGCTCAAATTGAGGCCCTTAAATCGGCCCTTGAGAGGGTTCAAAGGGAACTTGCGGAGCGACGGCAAGTCGAGTACGTATATCAACACTTCAGTCAACACTTCAGTCAACACTTCAGTTGTTGATCTAACTAACCTCCCCGGCAGCGAGGCTCCCTTAGTTGCGTTGCGGAACGAAGTTGCGGCCCTGCGCCAGGTTATGTGAGTATCAAACACGCAGTCGCTATGCAATATAGCTATGCAATATAACTAACCTCTAGCAGGGAGGATCAAACACCCACCGTACGGTGGTTTCAGGAGGCATTGCGCACCTTGCCGCCCCTCCTACGTTCCGCAGCGCCCTCGCCCTCGCCCTCGCCCCCCCTCGCCCTCGCCCCTCCCCTCGCCGTTCCGGCTACCCTCGCCGTTCCGGCAACCCTCGCCGCCTCGGCAATCCTCTCCTGAATACGAACCGCCCTCGCCCTATTAGTAGAGTAGAATTGCCTGTTCCTGGTGGAATCCCAGGTTTAGATTGACTGTCTTCTTGTATAGAAGCTGAGATGCGACCACGTGTAATGGCGGGTTGCCTTTATCTCGAGAGTCATCGCAGGGGGCATCGCGGAGTCGTTTTTGGGGGAGGCGTGCTTGAGCCTGCCTGCCAAGATCAAAATCGCGTTTTTTAACCTTAAAGTGTAGGTTTGGTCACCCGGGCAACTGAACAACATCTAACCACCAGACTTCAGGTCCGAATTATACGTTTTTGAACAACTACGTGCCTCACGTCCCTGAATACCAATTCGACCTTTCATTGAACAGGTGGATAGGTGGGACTTTGGGTCCGTATAATCCGATTTATATATGTATTGAATGGCATGAGCGCCGGGCATCTTGGAGACCCCGGGAGTCCATTTGGCCTGCCCGCGCGGCGACGAGACCCCCGGGAAGGAAGGAGGCTTCGGGCAACTTGGATAAACTAGGCACTCGTAGATCGTAGAGTCGTTTGGGCATTAGAAACAGCAGAAACACCAAAAAACGACGTTTTGGCAGGATTCTGCAGGCTGGGAATAGAATCCTTCCCTAACCTCTATATGGCTTAGTCAGATCCACACCTTGTGTGACCCATGGATACAGATCATTTGCAAAAACTGCGGTAGTTTTCGTAGGGTCGGCCTCGAATGCAGTTTGGCTGGCTAGGCTGTGAGCGAATCCGATGTGTATTCCACCTGCTGATAAAGAATCCGACCTCTCTTCGAATGATGGGCATGTATACTGCTAACAGAGCGATTTCCGAAGCCGTATCGTCAAGAATCCACAATCGTTGATGCTCCATTCGTTCAAAAAGAAGCTATACAACATTGTTGACCAAAGTTCGATGATGGAGTTACAATACCTACAGTGGGTCGCCAAAAAAAACCGAACACTTCGGCCCAATTCAACCCAAGTCTGGTGCTTCCCCGCCGCACCTACAATTGACTCCCAACTTCAAAAATGCCGCGAATGTCGAAAAAAAGTCCAAAAAAGACCCGAGTCATACAACACCTCGGCAGATAAACCGAGTATATGCTCGACTAATTTCTGGCCAGAATGCAACGCAGGTAGCGCTGGCAGAAGGGTTGTCGCCGTCGACCTGCCGAGGCATCAAAAAACGCTTCACAACACAGGATTGGGGTGTCTCGCCAAAAGGGCGCGGGCGCCCGTCTAAGCTGACATGACCGTACAAAAGACGCATTTTACGAGAGATAAACAAGAACCACTTCGTCTCGTGTGGTCTTTGATGCGTTTACTTCATCTACCCACTACACCACGAACGATTGCACGGTTCCTTGTATGAGAGGGCATTGCACATACCTTTGCAGCGACTTGTCCATATTTGATGGAAGATGACGCTCAACGGAGGTATGTATGAGCTCGAAAGCATCGTAATAAGCCATTCCCGTTTTGAAGAAGAGCTATTAGTTATACAGACAAGTCAACGGTGGGGTGTGATTGCGGTCAACGTTGAGAGTGAGTTTTTCGTCTTAAAAGTAAGAAATCACCTATGACAATGACGCCTTGTTGTATGCGCATTTGTTGACAGTTTTGCTTATAATTAGGCTCCTCAGCTTTAGAATTGAAATATGTTCAAAGTCGAGTAAAGAAAATGCATCACTCACAGATGTTTTGGGGAGTTATTCGTTATAACGTTGAGAATGAGTTGGCGATCTGTTCTTGAGACCCCGAGACCAAACGAGGTGTGACAAGACAAGCACACAGACACATTCGCTTATCGTGTTGTCCTGTCTACGCCTTGCATCACGGGATGTGTACGTACTGTCGTGGTAGGTGTCAGAAGGTGGTAGAGTGTGTTGGAAGGTTGTGGAAGACCCCAGAAGGTACCGGACAGTTGTGGAAGCCAGTAGAAGCCGCTGGAAGCCGACGACACCATGCGGAACTGCGCGGAACCCGGCCGCTGCTTACCAACGCTTACCAATGCTTACCAAGCTGACAAATGCCGATGGACTCAGATGGAAGCAGATGGAATAGGCCAGACGTTTCTGCAATACTCTGGCATCCCCACACTGTGTACATAGTCAGGGGTTCTCTCCCGCTCTTCTCTTCTTTCTTTCTTTTCCTTTTCTTTCTTTAGCTAGTTTATTCTATCCAGAATATACCTTAAGGTTGATGCTTGTATCACTCTCTGGTGTTCTTCTCCATCACATCGGGCCGTATACAATGAATTCGTCTTTAAGTGGTTGTTGTTGCCAATGATGGCGTAGTTTGATTTCAGGTCGGAACTTTTTAAATATCTCGAACACAGTGTCTCTTTAATGGCCTGTTTGATGGGAAAAACTAGGTCACTCGACTCGTGACTTGGGTATGTTTAAGAAAACGGCTAGACCGCTTTGAGGCTAGCTAATTCACTATGACGTAGGCTAAAAACGACGTACCCGTACGTATATATGTGTAACGGTGTAGTTAGATAGCACAAGGTGATGTAAACAAAGAGTCGTATTCTATTGTAAGACTATCGCTTACGGAGAGAAGGTTCTACAGGAGGTTCGGTCCGCAGGCCGAACCTTCTCTTATGGGCAGCGCCTAACCGGTGTTGATTGTGGGCACTACCGTTGTCTGGACAACCCAGCCGAACAGTAGTGCTTCCAGAAGATGTGCGCCACCTGGGCAGCGCCCGGCGCTGCCAGTGGCTACCCCTTTACACTGCTCCCCCATTCCCAGCCTTTGGTTCACAGAAGCTTTGCTTGTGGTCTGGCTGACTCGCTTTTTCGTTTGGGGATAAAGTTATATGTGCGGCTCCCCTGAGCCGGCTGTGGCTATCCCTATGTCAGTTCTATTTTTGGTTGGTGCTTTCCCATCCGCTTGAGACTCTCTCTTGGTGTGGTAAGAGGTTACTATCGGCATTACGTCGCTAGCCGGGTGCCATTAATGGTGTCCGGCGCTAGCGTTGGTTATAAGCAGCGCAATTGAGTCACCGGCCCGGTCGTCTTGGTTTGGTATCCATTCTGGCTGCGTCGGTGCCGTTAGTTTGTTTCTTGCCTTGCTGCTGATTAGTCCACGGTTGTGCCTTCTCTCCTAGGGGTCCGATGTCTCCCACGGTGTCTATCGGTTGCCGAGTCTATCGGTTGCCGATGTGGGGCTTATCACGGAAATAGTCACGTCGATATTGGTAAGTAGTAATGATAGTAATAATAATGATGATTCTTCTAAGTACGTGCGCCGGCCTACGTGAGCGGTAGACGCTCACTAATAGGTACGGCGCGGCGCACGGACTACGGATTATTAATTACAATCTTTTTATCCTTCGTCCGCCCAAGGCACTCGCGACCTACCCGGTAGCCACCGGGTAGGTACCGTAATTAATTGTCTCCCGGGTAGGTCTCTACCCCCTTGGGTGTTCCGTGACAAGTGCTGGGCACCAAAAATGATTGCAGCGTCCTCGCTGCTTGCCTCGTCTTCTTCATTTACGCAGCCTGTTGCTGCGCCGGTTTCCTTGTTTTTTAGCGACCTCTTTCTCAATCTCGGGTCGCCCTCCTTTCTTTTCCCAGTATTCCTTTACCACCTCTTTGGCCGACCGGAGTTGCCATTCGGAACGCCACCAATCGTCTTCATGGCCGTAGCCTTTCCACTTGACCAAATAGTCGAAACCGTCCTTCGAACGATTCGGCCTGTGCTGGACGATTGTTTCCACCTCGTACGAATCGCCCGCTTCTTCGTCGCTTTGGCTGTTGTCGACCGGTCCGGGCGCCGGTACGGTACAGTGGAAAGGGTCTTCCCCTTCGCGTCCTCGGGATAAGTGAGCGACCGATACCACTGGGTGGATGTCGAAAGTTTCCGGTAGGAGCAATTCGTAGGCTAATCGCCCGACTCTTCTGACGATTTTGAAAGGGCCTGCTCGTTGCTGACTCCATTTGCGCGACGGCCGTCCCGGTAAATGATAGCCCTTGTGTAAATTCAGGTACACCTCTTCGCCGGGCTGGAATTCAATGGCTTGGTGTCGGCGGTCGTAATACAATTTCATCTTAGCCGCCGCCAGGTCAATGGCGTATTCCGCGTCCCTTCGCATTTGCTCACGCAGAAATCTTAGGTCCGACGTTTCGTCGGTCACTCCAGCGGCTAGGTCCATGGCTGCCGGTAGCCGAAAGCCGTAGAGAAACTCATGTGGCGAAGTTTGTAGGCTCGATGACCATGCGGCGTTGAGGTTCCACTGGAGAGCAGGGATTAAGTCCACCCATGTTTTCTCCGGGGCGTCGAACGCATGGTGGCGAATTGCCAGTTCTACCGTTTGGTTTTTTCTCTCGGATAAGCCATCGCCTTGTGGGTGATATGCCGTTGTCATGAGCAGCTTTGTGCCGAGCGCCTTCCACAAACCTTTCCAGAATGCAGAAGTGAATTTGGCGTCGCGATCTGAAATTATTCCTGACGGAATTCCCCAGTCCGCTAAAATCAGTTGTTTGTATAGGGCCGTCGCCCGGTCGGCTGCAGAGTATCGAGCGTGCCCTGGGATCAGTAGGGTCCTTCGACTAACGGCACACGTTGCCGTCAAGAGCTGATCATATTCCCCGTGCCCTTCCAGCTGCCACGGAGTCGCGTTTGCCGACACTTTAGGTAGGTCGGTAATAAAATCCATGGCTATTGTGCTCATTGGCCGGGTGTTCTCTGGTCTGATCGGCTGTAGGTTTCCGTGCGTTTTGCCCGTTTGGTTACCATTTAGGCGGCATCCGTTGCAGTGAGCTAGGTAGCTCGCTATTTGCTTCGTCTTTCCCTGGAAGACGTACGTCTGCAACGCGGACGTCATGCGATGCTTGCCTGCATGGTTTCTATCGTCGTGTGCTGCTCGTAATACCTCCGGTATTAATTTTTTCGGCACACAAAGTCGTCTTTTTCCCAGCCGGTCCACGTTGTACAGGAGACCGTTCTTGATCTCAAATGGGTGGCCGGCCACGAAAACATTTAAGGCGTCCTCGCCTTTTTTCTCCCGCTGGAGGTCGTCCATGATAGATTTTAATTTTTTGTCGTCGCGATATGCGACTAAAAATTCGTCTTTGTGGACGTCGTCCATCATGACCTCCGTGCCCATCCAAATCGTGTCTAGGATGGGCTCGTCCTCGGTCCGCTGACTTTTTCCGTCCGCATTTTCTTTATCATGTACCGTCCGTAGACGGCTCAATGCATCCGGCACAAAATTCAGGCGGCCCGGTACGTGGTATACCTGGAGCCCGTATTGGGACAGGTAAATAGACGCGTTGACGAGACGCTTGTTGGCTCGGTCCGTGGACGATGTATTAAGGCTGGTCTGGCCCAGAATACCCTTTGTCGCCGAATGATCTGTCAATAGAACCACTGGGTCCCGAGAAGCTTCTATCGTCGTCCTCAGCCTCCTGCAAGCCCAAACCACGCAGGTCACCTCCATTTCGGAGGGACCATATCGCAGTTCGGGTTGCGAGAGGCATTGGCTCAGGAACATCACAGGCAAGACCTGTGTGTTGGGGATGTTGTCCCCGGGTGTCCAGCTGTAGCCGTCCCTCACATGGAACAGCATAATTCCGAAGCCCCGTTCCATGGACGCGTCGACTTGCATGTACAGGGTTTTTCTTGGGTCGTGGTGGTGGAGAATTCTGTGATTCGTCACCAACTCCTGTACAGCTTCGAACGACGCTCTCTCGGCGTCCGTTGGTTCATAATATGCGGACCGGCAATATGCAGCCCTTTTACCAGGGTTGCTCGCTTCCACCTTCCCGTTTTTACGTCCTTCGTTAAGCAGAGCGACTTTCCCTCGCTGTAACGGCTCCGAACACTGGGCGTAATAGGGTAATAGTGGGCGCAAAAATCCTGTGCTCCCCAAATACGTCTCGAGGGCCTTGAGTTGGTTTGGAAAACGTATGCACCGTAGCGCGTCCAATCTTTCTGTTGTCGTAGACAACCCCAGAGCGTCCACCCGAAATCCCAGGAGCTCCACCGACGGGTACGCGAGGAACGACTTTTTAGGAGATAGGGATATCTTCCTGTCCCTAAAAAGTTCGAACACTCGGCGCAGATGTCCAACGTGTTCATGGGCATTGTCTGAAAAAATTACTATGTCGTCTGTGAACGCACGACAGAATTTTTTCATTGGCTTCAATAGTTTGTCCATGAACTGTTGAACATATGCTGGGGAGTTCCAGAATCCCATGAGGGCTACCGTAGACCGTTCGATGCCCCGCGGGCTAATGATCGTGAAACGGTCACAGTAGTCGGGATGGACGGCAAACTGGTAAAAGAAGGACATGGCATCCACCACGGATACATACGTCTTCCCCCTGAGGGACGCTATTACCTCTGCTTGCAGCGGTAATGGGTAGTTGTCAGGGACCGCTACCTTATTTAGCGCCCTCAGATCGACGACTGGTCGCGTCGAAACCTTCCCCTTATGGTGTCTGTAGGCTACAAAGGTCGGGTGCGCAAACGGACATGGGCCGTCGACCCACTCCATGCGCCCCTGCTCGTGTAACCTATCAAAAACTCCATCAAGGATCTCGCGATCCTTTTTACTGAGGGGGTAAGCTCCTGAGTTTAACTTCGTCTGTTGCCAGTTATCGACCAAGGGCACTTTCATTTGCTCGTCGACTGGAATGTCGATGAGCCCTTGGTCGACCCAGATCGAAGGTATCTGCTCGATCAGATTTTCGATCGCTTGCACCGGAGAGTTTTCCCCAGTGTAAACGGTCTGGCCATGCTCGAGTACTTTTTCCTCTGTCTCGGACAGTTTCTTGATGCCAACAGACGCCGCCACCTCCGGGATACGAGGCTTGGGCTGTGTCTCTGCGTCATCAGGAGCGCCGTTTTCCAACTCGGAATTTTCCTCGGGCTTGGGGATCGGCAGAAAGATCCCTTCCGCGTAGGCGGTATCGACAGTTATGGTGGGGTCGGAGTCCCACTCTGTCTCTAGCCGTTTGACATGGTCGACTAGTTCGTTCGTTGCCGCTGACTTGCTGGTCGGGGGCCGAGTTTCATCGGTACCAGCTATGATGGCTTCGACGATTAGCGTCAGCTCAATTTCCTTGTTTAGGACGACGGTGTCCGGTATTTCTGCTGCGCCTTTGTTGACCATGTTCACAATTGCCGCGGTGACACAATTATT
Organism: Xylaria sp. L1 SY-2022; assembly: GCA_023079495.1. NCBI lineage: Eukaryota > Fungi > Ascomycota > Sordariomycetes > Xylariales > Xylariaceae > Xylaria > Xylaria sp. L1 SY-2022. The sequence continues at coordinate 3,220,765 of JALIDW010000004.1, forward strand.
CCAAGACGTCCTTTGCAAAGGGGATCCGTCGCTCTCACAGATCGATCCCAGCTTCGTTCTCTTGGGAATTAATTTTGCTGTGTTCGACATGTTGGAAAGGGGTACGACGCCTGGCGTCGTAGATGTCACGATGGCTTCTACTGCGGCCTCGTGCGCGGGCCGAAAGGTGAACTGTCTGTCGTTCGGCAACGGTTTGTAGCTGACGGGTACCAGCATGGAACGTCCTGGGGGTAAGGTAATGTCCCGCTGAAGGGACACTCGCCGAATGCAGGGTCGGGCTCGGGGTTGCGTACGAAAATCAATTATGAAATCAGGTATGGTCGCGAATTCGACCTCCTGTGTTTCATAATCGATTTTCGCCCCCCGGGGCCCCAGGCAATTGGTTCCCAACAACAGGGATGGGTAGATCTCGTCGTCTACCACCCACGCCGACTCCTCTATCTTGAGGAGTACGGGCTTGCCTTGCTGGCTTTTTCCGTCCATGTAGAATTGGAACGTGGCCCATTCCTTAATTTTAATACGGCCCTTCCCTATGCCCTGTATTTTTCCGCTCCTGGGTTCGATGGAATGCTCCATCTCCCTCAGGAGGGATTTACTAATGACACTCCGGGTTGCCCCCGTGTCGAGACACACGGAGACAACCTCGGATTCGGGTCGAGCACGTATGTCCACCTTTAGGTAGGTGTAAGCAATCTGTGCGGCATTTTGGGTGGGGTCCGGCTCCGAGATCTTCTTGGGCGCCCGTCTGAGCTCTGGCTGGATCTGATCGTGTCCTGACTTGTCGCAGGTCTGGGCTGGATTTTCGCCCTTGCAATTTTCGATGTGTCGAAATAATTCATTCCTGCTCGTAAAATTCGAGTGACAGTTATTGCAAATTCCGGGGTCGGTCACTGAGTTTTTTGGAGCATGAATTTCTTCCTTAGCCTGTCTTGTGCATTTTTGCCTCTGACTTTTCTTGTCACGGGGTCTCTCGAATTCTTCTTGGCAATATTCGCATGTCAGGGTGTAGTCCGTCAACATAAATGCAGCTTCCGTGTCCGAATCTTCGGAATCACTCTGGTCAGAATCAGACGAGTCCGTCTCGTTACTGGTAGATTCCTGGGGGTTCTCTGCGACTTCAACCTTGTCCTTCTCCTTTCTGTATTTTTCGTACCGTTCGGTACGGCGTTCTCTACTGTTCTTGCGGTCCGTCCATTTCTGCTTCCACGATGGTGTTTCGCGGCGTTCGTATGACTTGCTTGCGTCTTCCGTGGATTTATCTTTATCCTGACGCTTGCTTCGCCATTTGTCCGACTTCTCCTTACGAGAATACTCGGACTTGTTCTTATCCCATCGTGGTTTGTCGGCCTCTCGGGCGTCGGAAAGTAGTACGGACTTAGTTTCCTCGATCAGAGTCATGTAATCCTCCAACGTTTGGTTACGCCGGGGTGGCTCGAGGTACTGCTTAATTCGTAGATCCAGCGAGGACCAGATCTGTTGCATAATGCCGTGCCAATTGGCATTAGATTCCAGTAGGGAACCCATAGCTTTAGCGTATCTCATTTTACGCTGGACATAAGAAGATAATGCGGAATCATCTTCCAGTAGGTCGGAGATTCGCAGTCGGCCTTTATTAAATTTGTAGGTGGCTTCGCCGGGTTGCATGGCGAAGCGCACCGTGATGGCCTCCATAACTGCTTGTAGACCTTCCGACCTTAGGCGACGTCTCTTGTCGGCGGTCAACTCGTTGTTCCACCATCTTACGGCCTGTCCTCCCAGAAGGGTCTGGAATATGCTCAGTATCCGAGCTTCGTTGTTTTCAGCCGTGGAGGAATCTTCTAGGAAGGACTCGATCCTTTCCTTGAACGCGTATACGTCGATGAACTTGATCTTCCCGCCTTCTGTCACCATACCGCCGTCTTTTTCATCGGCATACGAGGGGTCGAATTCCCCTACGTCTGCCTTTTTCAGCTTAGAACCGGCCATACTCTTTGTGTCGGTGTACGTGTCAGCATAGCTCTGTCTGTACGTAGGGTGTCGGTACGGCTCTTCCGGGGGCGGTGGGTTTTCGGTGGGTTCGGAGCTTCTCTGCGGTTTTCGCCTGAAGAAGTATGACGTTGGGAATTGTGTCTGTGTAGTAGGCAGTGTTCCGGGTAATTCGGGGTCCTGCTGCGACGCTTCGCCTTGTGTCGGAACTGAGGTGAATCTGGGGTGGACGGTGTCCCGTCCTTTGCGTTTATCGCTTTCCTCTTGTTCCTGAATCCGTTCCAGCAAGGGGACGGTGGGCTGGGTGTGGCTCCGGTGACTCAGGGGCCCGGTTGGACTCAGCCTCGTCGTCGAAGTCGTTGGTGGGCGTAACTGGGTTAGGGCTTGCGAATTTCTTCGACGTCTGAATCTGGCCCTGCCGATTCGGATCTTCGTGACGCTCTAGAGGAGCGTCTGGATGATCGTCTGGATGACCGCTTTGACTCCATCTTCGTGCCTAGGAGTTGTATTTGTTCGATCATATCTGCGACCATCTGCTGGGGACTCCTTTCTCTGGTCCCTGTATGCTCTGCTCGATTTTCTGGAGCGGCTGCTCCGTCTCTTTTCGTTCCTTTGACAATGTCTCGTTCATGTCGCCGATTCTATTGTCATGTGCTGCGAACTTCATATTCACGGTTGAAAATAGCTGGTCGAAGACCTCCTTTTCGCGGGAGACTTCCTGGCGTACCGCTTCTCGAAGCTCTTTTTCTTCGCCTGGCTTTCCTTGCTTCTTACCGGCGGCCGTAGAGCTTTCGGCGTCGTCCGAAGACTCCGGCTCTGCCGATGGCAGGGGCCTGCCAGAACGCGTGCGCCCCTCCATGTTCGTTTCCGATCGGGTTGGCAATGTCGGAAACAATTACGGCGTCACGAAAGGGGTGCGGAATGTAGATTTTACGATGGCGTGCTGGGGTTTTGGAGCTCAGTGTCGTGACTATTGTGAAGGGTTGTGGGTTACGGTATGTGTGGGAGTGGTCGTGTGTGGGAGATCTCCTCTAGGGTTTTTTCGTAGAGTACTATTATTTTTTGTGTGTGTTTCTACGACTTTCTAGAATTGTCTGTGCGCTTGGTGCGTGCGCTTCGCGATACTGCTGTTTACCTGACGCGTGTCGCGGGCGAGATCGCCAGCCTGTCTGGCGAGGCTGACAAAAATCGACCGACTTCTTTTTCCTCCCGTCGGTTCAGTTCTTCGTCAAAACATACTGCGACGGACTCTTTGCAGAGCGGCGAACGCGCGCTTTCTTCTGAGGTATGGGATTGTTTGCGGCGAACGTTCGTCGAGGTGTAGGAATTCGTGGAAGTCGGAGGTTCTTGTCGGGTGTCGTATGCTTCCTTTAGGGTCGTCGGAAGCGCCAGCGTCGTCGCGGCGGCTGGTTTCGATTCTTCTTGTCCGTTCCTTGTCCCGAATCGATGGATAGGAATCGCGTTCGTAGTTTTAAGGTGAGTAGCAGGGCGTACCGTACTATTGCCTTAGGAATTGAAACCTAGTCGTGATGTGTTTTCGTCCTGCGTTGGTGACGAGGACTCGCGCGTTGCTGAGCCCTTTTTCGCGACGGAGTCGTCGCGTCGGCGCAAATCGCGAATCAAATTATTCGCATCGGTGTAAAGCTTCAGGTTGTCCTACTGAGGCAATAGGGATCATCGTATCATGGCACCATTTATCACGGAAATAGTCACGTCGATATTGGTAAATAGTAATGATAGTAATAATAATGATGATTCTTCTAAGTACGTGCGCCGGCCTACGTGAGCGGTAGACGCTCACTAATAGGTACGGCGCGGCGCACGGACTACGGATTATTAATTACAATCTTTTTATCCTTCGTCCGCCCAAGGCACTCGCGACCTACCCGGTAGCCACCGGGTAGGTACCGTAATTAATTGTCTCCCGGGTAGGTCTCTACCCCCTTGGGTGTTCCGTGACAGGGCTGTTGACTTTGTGTATTTCTCTTGACTCCTATGTGTTAATAGCCCTTTCTGGGTGTGTGGTGATGTGCTTAGCTGCGGCGCCTGTTTTTCTTACTTCAACTCCCTGTAACGCAGAGGTTGAATGCAATTGGCCATGCAAGGTGATGGCTCCGAACGGCTAGAATTCCAAGAAGTGCGTACGGACATAGACTATAGCCTTGTCAATCTCCAGGAGGCCTCTGGCCCGGAATTCCTAAATATACAGATGTGCCTTGAAGGTGGGGAGTTTAGCCGGAGTTACTCCGAGCGGCCACGTATCCTAACTAGTCTCCGGTCAGTCTCCGGCTGCCCCCTACTCTGCACGTGACCATCTCCCTTAGTCCGGCTGGCCCCGTTACACTCTCGTCTGCCCGGTTGGCCATGTGTCTCCCTTCCTTTCCCCCTCAAATTCCCCCACAGAAACAGGCATCGTCGCCAAGCAATCGCTAATCAGTAGCCGTTCTTGTTTTCCCTGTCAAGATGCCTTACCTTGCGGCAACCCGGGCCGAGTTCGCCCGAGCGCTCCCGTTCACCGGCACCGATCTGTGGGCCTGCCTCGATTGGAAGATAACCTGTAACTCTACTCAAGTCATGCCCAGCAGCCAGCCGTGTGCAAGTTGCGCCACCAGGCGCCATGTCGACCTTCGCCTCCATTACCTCTGCACGCCGACGCTGCGCAAGCGCTGTGTCCAGTGTGCGCATGACAAGCGTGTCTGCCAACCTGTAAGTAAAAAAACCCCTCCCCAGCCTCAGCTCACGGGAACCTGAACTGCGGCCAAGTTACAACCTATCTTCTGGGGCTGTCTAAGCGATTTCGAATTTATCCATTATTGCCCAGGCCGAGACCAAGGCTGTCTTAGCGACCTGACATGCTGCTGACTGCAATGCGGCCGCCGTCCTCACTGCTGACATCAAGGGGGCTGGTCGAGCCATCCACCTGGTGCGCCAGGTTGAGATGGCCTTTTGCGCTGGTCTAGATGCCGAATTACTTCCTGTGTCCCCTTCTGCAGCTAACGTCAAGGCCTCTGCCATCCGTCTGGGAGCCCTTCAGCACGGGATGTCGTCAATGAGGCGCCAGTTGCAGCTATGCATAGAACTTGTCACTGTAAATGTTTATCCCTTATGCCATGTCGGCTGCTGTGCGTCAACTAGTTGTAAGAGTACCTCCAGACTGGTACAGTATCCCCTGACTATACCCATCAGCTGAGAGACCACATGGAAGCCGAGAATCACTCTGACATGTATTTCACCACTTTGTGGGCTGTCCTGGATCAGAGTATACATTTCTCTATCCGCGACCTGCATGATAAGTTGGAGAATGAACTCTGTTCGTATTGAGCAGAGTTTTGCGCAGATATTGCAAAGTTCCTCTGTTTCGACAAGCGCTACTGGGAATCAGATGGCTCGTGTGGCCGCCGCTACCTGCTGACCTTCGCAGCGGATGTATCCTACTTTGGAGCCCGTGGTACTCGGGTTCATCGATTGGAGTACATGCACCATCATGAACCCCGTGTGACTGCTGCGGCCCAACGATATCTCCCCCACGACAGTGATGCCTATGGTACGGAAATCCCTTACGAAGACGACGGCTCTCGTCAATATCTCGATGCCCACTGCTCGCTCTATGCCGCCAACCACGGGGCTGATTATGACGACACAGGAGACGATTACTATCACGGAAATGTCACTGGTGTGCTTTCATGAAATGGTAAACTGAGTTCTTAGAATGATGATGTTCTAGCTAGGTGTGGCCGCGCCGACTGGGGCGCCTAGAAACGCGTTCTGTGGGCCTACGTGAGGGTCTGTGCACCCATTATCTAGTTCTGCTATCTAACGTCCCCATGGTCGGCACCTTTACTTAAGTACGTAACGACCTACCCAGTAGCTCCATGGTAGGTCCGACTTACTTTGTCGATCGTCGACTTTGTCGTACCCTTTGCAGTTCCCTGACAATTACTCCAACACTACCAGCACTGGAGACGGTGGTTCCGATATTCCGGCTGTGGTACGAGAAATTGCGAAGTCTCCCGCTGCAGCTACCAGTTTTCAGGGTCCCAAAACGCCGGCCAAGTTCCGTTCCAAGAAAGCACAAGCCAGCACCCATGCCAAGAGCTAGCCCAGCCGCAACTAATTGGCCCATGCTCCCGTCACCCATAATCAAGCTGCCAAGACTAAGTCGAAAACCTCTGGTGGTGCAGCCCAAAGGACCCTGAGGACGCCACAGAACCACCTCCTCCCCTGAGGCAGGTCCCTCTGGAATGTAACCTTCGCCCACAAAGGCATAGATCTCCCAGGGGGCCAAGCACCCAGCATCCGGTGAGGTGCCGTCTGCCGAGACCCTGAAACGCAAAAAGGTCTACGCCAAGCGAACCATTCCCGCTCTGTCCTCCATTGAAGAAGACCTGGAGGTGCCCAGCATCTACCCTCATGCGATAGGCCGTATGACGGAAATAGTCACGTCGATATGAGAAATAGTAATTGTAGTAATAATGATGATGATTTCTCTAAGTACATGCGTCGGCCTACATGAGCGGTTCACGCTCACTAATATGTACGGCGCAGCGCACGGACTATGTGAAATGACCTAACATGTAAAACGAGGCGTGACAATAGTTTAGTAACGGACTGAGCGGGATATGGATCAATAGCTAGGGGCGCCGAACGTAGTTCAATTCAGCTTATAATTGATTATGGTCGCAAGGGTAGCTATGCTTCTACTCCTTCCTTCTCTAACCTTCCGGGCTGGCGACCCTCTTTATAATTCTCTCCTATGGCCTTCGAAGGGCCTATCGTAATATTGCTATAGTGTGTTCGGGCTTGTTATTTGGCTAATTCCGACTACCAGAATAGCTAATGTCTCATGACGTTTGGTTTTGTTGTTTGGTTCGTGAGTCACCACGGTGGGTATCACGGAAATAGTCACGTCGATATTGGTAAGTAGTAATGATAGTAATAATAATGATGATTTCTCTAAGTACGTGCGCTGGCCTACGTGAGCGGTAGACGCTCACTAATAGGTGCGGCGCGGCGCTCGGACTACGGATTATTAATTACAATCTTTTTATCCTCCCTCCGCCCAAGGCACTCGCGACCTACCCAGTAGCCACCGGGGAGGTACCGTAATTAATTGTCTCCCGGGTAGGTCTCTACCCCCTTGGGTGTTCCGTGACAGTGGGAGTGTGTGTTCCTGAGCTTTGAACTCTGCTTTCCCATATACCACCAACCTCACTTGGAAATGGGGCACGTGGAAGAGTGCTCAGCCCCGCTTGAGGCATTTCAGAGAAATTATTAGTATGGTGAGTGATCTACGGAGGCTGCGGAAATGAAGGTCCTCAAGAGATTATTCATGATGTCTTAGTCGTGTGAGACTCGGGATTTGTACTGAGTCTACAAGGGTCTCTTGGGGACCTAGAGATAACCGTAGAGCTCCTTATTAGCTTGTGGAAAGCCCGAGAGCCCGAACATATAATGCGATGTCAGCATTATTTTTCAGTGCACGGGTAGTTCGGTAGGACGCCCCATAGTAGTGATGATACCTGTAAGCCTCTGAAACGAGCTGCCGTAGAGGGTGAGAGCCCTGTAACAGGATATCATCACAAAGATCCACGGCGGTTGAGCCGACATGCATCACCTCGTGACGAGAGCCATGACCTCCACGGCTTCTCTGAGCCTAACCCCCTGTGGGCACAGACGCTTATCTCCCACCTACCATTCACACTCAGCAAGGATCATATATAGGGCAACAGAATGTCAGGCCTCCAGCGGATGCATGTGTCACGAGACACAATGACGTGTCTGTGTCTCGCACGATATGGCTCAACCATCGTAACGAAGCGGCGCCCAGCATCGTACCTGTCGACTGATTAGCATCGTGAGCCATGTCCCGGCTGTAGCCGTGTGACAGTCGCTACGTTCTGCGGTGGGGGACGTCTTAGCTCTGTGGTGGGTGACGAGGAGCTCTGTTGTAAGAGATCAGCTAATCCTAGCGTAAACTGTTAACAAGCGAGCGCCATGGTGGGCGACAGCGAGCTCTGTTGCTGTAGATGAGCTGGTCTTAGCATCAACCATAGATAAGCGAGCTTCATTTTGAGTGCCGACGAGCTCTTATGTCAAGCGCTGGCCCAAGAGGTCTGAGATAGTGATGGCAAGCTCAATGATGGCGGTTGCTGCTGAGCCGTTAAGCACAACCGTCACGGATATATCTGTGAAGATAATGTAACTTCAAATGACAAAGCAATAAGGCTGCTCTGTGTCCAGCTTTATTATCACGGAAATGTCACTGGTGTGCTTTCATGAAATGGTAAACTGAGTTCTTGAATGATGATGATCTAGCTAAGTGTGGCCGCGCCGGCCGGGGCGCGTAGAAACGCGCCTTGTAGGCCCGCGCGGGGGTCTGTGCACCCCTTATCTAGTCCTGCTATCTACGTCCCTATGGTCCGTGCTTTTACCAAAGTTCGCAACGACCTACCCTGTAGCTCCCGGGTAGGTCCGACTGACTTTGTCGATCGTCGACTTCGTCGCACCCTTTGCCGTTCCCTGACATTTATGACTGAGAGAATATTTCTTATTGGTGCCCATATCTTCATAGAATAAGGTGTTTAAGTCACATCCTCAACCTCTCTGTGTAGGCATTCCTTTTTGCAAAAGATGAGGAGGCCGTCAATGAAACTGAACACCTGCTGAATTACAATACCAATGGTGTTGAATCTGAAGACATTTTTGTAGCTCATCTGGAAGGAGCTCGTGATGGATTCGCAAAAGTAACATCTGTCTTGATGAAGCTTCATAATATTCAAGCACACACTCGCAAATCTAGTCGTCACTATAACAGATTTCTTGCAATGACAGGTAAATCTTTACCTGCCGACAATGCGACGAGATGGAATTCGTGGTATACAATACGCAGTCGTGCTTGGGAGGAGTGTATGAGGTCAGCAATAACACGATATGTTGAGGAATTCTAAGAGTTGGAGGAGGATCGTCTTACACATATCGGTTGGGAAGTACTTCAAGATGTACACAATTTTCCTTTGCCATTCGAGGCGGCGTCAAAACGCCTACAGCACGACAACGTCACCCTGGATTAAGTTTTTATGATAAAGGATATGATTGTAAAACACCATGAGACTGAAAAGGTACGTGAATCTGAGCCACAGTTGAGATACCTCAATTAACGACGTTACTACTGGCTCGGGCCTCAAGTAGACCTGCATTCATGGTCACAATTATAACTAGCTGGTATGTATTTGACAAATGGTACGCAAAGACCTCCGGCAGCTCAGCCTATGCTGCAGCATGATTGTTGCATCCCAACAGGCGCTGACGGTGCATATGAGATAACTGAAGGCGGGCATGGGTTCAGCCTACTTTGGATGTGGTCGAGAGCTTATGGACTACTCATTGTAAAGATCATAACAATAGCGACCAGAATTCAGTACGCTGACCGAAAATTGTCCGGGAACCTGATGCCTTCTATCGGGCAGCCTGATTTTTACAAGTTGACGTTCATGTTAATAAGTGTGATATGTTCGTCAATCAGGTACCGACGAGACTCCCAGAGTGGACCACTGCTCTCCAGTGGTGGCTTCATCCAAATCGACGGCTGGAATGGCCTCGACCGTCTTATATGGCTATTGAGATTCAGTCCATACCTGGGTGGTCAGATGAAGCTGAACGAATTTTCTCTGGGGGACGACGAACATGTCGGTGGGATACAGCATCGCTTAGTGCAGCCTGTATTGAACGTGCTGAATTCTTGAAAAGTATTCACCATTCAGAAATACTAGCTGGAGATAGAACCCTTCCATAGATTGGGAACACGCGATAGCAACAGAGATGGGCGACGGCGAAACAGGTGGGCAATAGGGAGTCAGACGGGCGACAGAGAGGTAAGCTGACGGTAGGGCTCATGGGCCATGCACTCACGGGCCACCGCGCCACGCAGTTCGTTACAGTGACACCGGTATAACTGTTCGTCAACAGTCTCACCGCCTTTTACACTCTTCTCTTCATCTTATACTCGTTCGAACTGTGATCTCTCGTGCTTTCTCGTGATGCCTGCTACAGATTACGAATTGCATTGCTCAGGTGCGTTTTGCGATGTTCAACTAGGAGCATCAGTCCGTAGTGCTTCTACAAAATGGGGGGTGTCACAAACCACTCTTCAACGCCGTATTGACGGAATTCCGACAAGAAAAGAGATAAACCGAAGCCTCCAAGTGTTGTCCCCGTATCTTGAGTCCAAATTAGCGAACTGGGCAATCGGTCAAGCGCGGCTGGGCTATGCACTGAGCATAGTGAAGTTCAGAATGATGGCGAATCTGATGTTATCGGCGTCTGAGGTGCTGCAGCGAGTAGGAAACGTGTGGCATCGTGCCTTTCTCGACCGTAATCCAACCGTGAAGACAGCAGAAAGCTCGGTGATTAATTATTCTCGCGTCAACGGCGCCACAGCAGTGAATATCAACATTTTCGTCGATCGACTCGATGTTGCCGAGGTGACCAACATTCCTCCTGAATGCTTCTACAATGCCGATGAAATGGGGGTAAGGCAAGGAGTTGGCGGTGACCATTGGGTTGTCTGTGATCAAGAGAGTCGTTTAGCTCTGAAGAAAGACGTCGAAAAGGGAGAATAGATCACTGTATTGCAGTGTATAAGTGGTGATGGTGTTGTCCTTCCTCCTTTGCTTATCTTACAAGGCAAGGATATCCACAACAATGGTTTCCGCGGCACAACATTAGTTTATGGGATGACTGGCTATTCCGAGCCTCACCTAAAGGGTAGACAAACAATGAAATAGCTTTGGAGTGGCTTCAAGACCTCTTCATACCAGCAGTTCGTCGTCGCCATGGCAACAAGTGGGTGGTCCTGGTTTGTGATGGGCATGAAGCACACACCAATGATGACTTCCTCGTTACATGTCTGCAAAATAAAGTCTGGCTGGTGTTTTATAAACCTCACTGCAGCCACGTTGTGCAAGCACTAGACGTTGGTGTATTTGAGTTGTCAAAAAAGCGTCTTCGGAAGTACATGAGAGAGTGCCCGGCAGCCTTTCTTGGAATCAAGCCTTCAAAGGAGGAGGTTATGAGAGCATTGCAGATGGCACGCAACGATATTATGGTGCCCACAGTGATAAAGAATGCGTGGAAAACGGCTGGAATACACCCTCGTGATCGTGGGAAAGCATTGTCGTCCAAATATGTCATGTTTGAGGACGCAGGGGTGGCAAAAGTGCGAACGGCGATGCCTTCAGTGGAAGAACGCCCGAAAACACGAGAATATTCGGTTTTACAGCCGGAGTTTTGCTTTACCACACCCTCTACTGGCCAGGATTTAGCGCAAAGCTGTCGAAAATTTGCACGAACTGATGCGTCATTCAAGAAGCCAGCTCAAAGATTAGTCTACTGTAAGACAAGCAAGGCTCTGGACCATCAGGCTGAGAAGATCGCCAGTCTGGAAGCTAAAGTCGCGTATCTCGAAGCGAAAATCAAGAAATCGGTTAACAAGAAGCGAAAGAAGGTTGTCCCGGCGCCAGGGAAGCGATTTGTGACGATGGCGCAAGTACGTAGAGTTAAACGAAGGTTGAGGAGTCGGCAGATCTTTGAGGACGAGGCTAGCGATTGCGAGGTTCCTACGGTCGCAAATTCGGAGAACGGGGCAATTGAAGAAGATAATACGGAAGAGGAAGACTGTATTATAGTAGAAACACCAGGAGGCGGCAATCGTCAGCAGCGTCATTGAGATAGTAGGCTTCATTAAATAGGTGAGGCCGGCGGCCAAAGTGGCCCGCGAGGGCATGACCCGTGAGCCCTGCCGCCAGCTTAGTCGGGCGACGGCGAGGCAAGTGGGCGACAGCGACGTAGGTACATGACAGCGATGCTACGATGTACGTGAGTCCTTAAAATCTAGGAATTAATCAGTACGGATTACATCTCATCGGTAGTTGTTGGGATAATTGAGCTAGATTTGTGTCTCGTTAGCCTCGGACTTGCGATGAATTGACAATAGATTCCCCTCTGCGCTTATTCGACAATCGACTGTCGACATGTCGGCAGTCGGGTACATGTCTGGTGGTGTCCAGGACACCACTTCACTCGAACCTCGAACTGTGCCGTTGCTTGCTGGAATTTAAGAAATGCTCACTGAGAGGATACGGACACTCTGGAGGCACCAGATGACCGCCGTATTGTCGATGCATACCCATATTTGTTTTTACCTTAGGTCGTGACTGTTAATGACATGTTCGAGCCTGAACCATGCACCCACAACTTCGCCATCGAAGTTAAGAGATTGTTCTGCTAACTTGCCTCGCCCTGCACCTATGCAGATCCCCTCAACAAAGATTGCGTATCCGTACCCTATATTCTCTCCTTGTTGTGAGCCGTCCGTGTACACAACAACATCTCCCAGCCCCAGTGAGTCCGTTCATTCCACAAATGCCTTTGCAGCGTCCCCCTTTGGAACGCCATCTGTTGGGTCAGTGAGACAACCCGGTGTATAGCGGGGTTCTTGTAGGATATATTGGTTCAGTTCTGACATCTGCAACGCCGTCACTTGTACGATTGTTTGAGGGGGTTACAGTGTGCCTGCACCTTGTCCTCGGGCTATGGTTGTCTGTAGTGCCCTTACTGGTAAAGGGTGTTGTTGGTCGACTGTGCGTAGACGATAGGCAAATTGCAATGCAGCATCGAGAACAATATGAGCTGTGGGCGGCCCGGTATCTCGAAATATTGACGCCATGGGCGTTGTCCTTCAGACTGGCAGCACAGTGCGGGCAGCCATGAGAAGGGCTTTATCAACTCGGTCAACATGATATCCAACTCTGGAGCTTACGCCATCCATGTTTGCTGTCACGCGAGTCTTGCCCGGCCGCCGCCTGCCTGGGTACCATATTTCACTTCCGTACAATGCAATGGGAATAACACATGTAATAACAACCTTTCGGAGATCTGATGCATGGGGCCTGTATTTGGTATTGGATAGTCCACGCACATGGCGTGACAGCGCCATCGCTTTTGCAGCGCTCTCCTCGATATGGCATTTGAATTTCAGCTTTCTATCAAACCAGACTCCTAACCATCGCACTGCTGCCTCTTTAAGTGCTGAGCCCAATGCTGGAGGTATGGTGAGGTTCTCGTTAATAACCAGGGGCGGGTTACCTGCCCCTCGTTTGCGGGATATGTGCAGCATCTCACATTTCTCAGACACAAAGTACACCTTATTTTGTGCGCCCCAGGCCAGCACATTTTGCACATCCACTCGCAGTAGCTCGGTATTGAGGTCTAGCGACTTAGAGATACGGTATAAACAGAGATTATCTGCGTACCCGAATCTTAGTGTTCGGTCCATGTTTAGTAGCTCGGCTAAATATAGCATGTAAAGTACTGGTGAGAGCGGTGATCCTTGCGGTGTACCACAGGTGACCAGACCGTAATCTGTCGTGCCGTCTTCAAGGCGGACGCGCATTTCCCGGTTCGACAAGAAGCTGTCAATCAAACGGAGCACCTTGACAGACCAGCCTTGTGTTCTCATTCTCCGTAGCAGACGACGTTTCAATAAAGCATCAAAAGCCCCTTGTACGTTCATTGTGACCATGGTGACCTCGTATCCTCGTGTAAGGCATGCTCTGCCTCATGGACAAAGGGTGCTACCAGATCCATTGTAGACCTTTTTGGGAGTGCGTCGCCGTGCTGGGGGCTTAAAACTCCATGTAAGAAAGAAGTACACGCACGCCGTCTTGCGATAATTTGTTTCAGACCCTTCCCTAGGCATGATAATAACGCAATAGACCGCCAAGATCGTGGCGAGCTTCTGTCCTTTTTGCCTATCTTAGGCAGCATCACTACCTCCGCACGGCGCCATGCGTTGAGTATGTATTGTAAGCGGATACATGCATTGGACAGTTCCTGGATGAAAACTTTGACGAATTCCCAGCTCCAGTTGAGTAATTTGACTGAGAACCCGTCTGCACCGGGCGCTCAACTTGCGACCCTGATTGTGTGTTTTTCCACCTCCTCCATAGAGATATACTCGGTTCATGGCAGCCTCTGCTCGTCCCGTGTTCACCCGTCCAAAGGGTCTTCATCTGAGTCGTCCGCTTCTCTGAAGCGTTTTAGAACTTCATCTCTTAAAGCTCGGGCTTTCCCAATAGATGTTTCAATGATGTTGTCGCCAACTCGCAGAGGGGGCGACTGAAGCCGTGATGTGTACTTATGCCACCCGATCATCTTGTATAGCTCAGTATTGGTGTCTGCATTATGAATGCGTTGTCTCCAGTAATCTCGTTTTGCCCGGCGGACAGTTGATAGAAACTTTGTCTTCTTGTGAACATATTGGCTCGTTTGAGTTATGTGTTGGTCGCGTGGCTTTATATTGTCTGTACGCTTCCTGACACTCGGTAGTTCACCATGGTGCTGCGTGGCCCTTATCTCCACGTCTTACGCCAGCTGTCTCCACTGCATTTCTGCACACCTCCTCAATAACCTCTGCCAACCGGCCTATATCATTGTGAGTAGAAGCCTGATCTGGATCAGGTAGCTCAGTAGTTGTGACGCGAATGAGCTCCGTCTATGTCTTTCAAACGAACAATTTTCCGCCATTGCTCGACTCCTTCTATGCCGCGGTGGGGGACAACCGTCGGTAAAGCGAAGTGGTCCGACCCAAAGTCGTGATTTCTTAAGAGGGTAGTGAAAGCCCCAGGTATGTTTGAGAAGACGAGATCGAGAACATGGCCGGCACGGTGCGTTGCAACGCCAGGGGGGCCTGTGTATGCCATTCCTGACAGAATGGACCACGAAGCCAGATCGAACCCTCTGTCTCGGTTCCTGGCTCCTGGTTCAAAAGCCGTATCACACGCGTTCCAGTCGCCACCTATGAGACAGTTGTCTGGGATGCGCGCAGTCAGAATTGCATCAATAAGGTATTCTGTCCGCGGTTTTCAGTACACGTTAAGCATGGCAAAGCCGTTGACTTTGATGCATAGAACGTCTCGAGACTCAAACAGTCGCTTCGGTCCTGTCATGAGCTTGCGCCCCTATCGGACATAGGATCTTACCCGTGGGCAGTCTGTGGTGATGTTCCAACTATCAACTGGCGCGTAGCTCACGTATCCCGGGTGATTTTGTTGTCTGGTCTGCTCTCCTGTCCACGGCTCCTGAAAATGAATCACATCGATATTGTCTTCCCAGCAAAGGTTTAGCAGTGTGTTTTGAGCCGGAGCTGACTTGCGTGCGTTGGCCCAAACTATTCTCAGATCAGCAGTCTGACTCTGCTGAGAGTGTCGGTGACGACGGTGTCGTGTGCCGCTATGGTTAGATTGTCGTGTTAGGCTAGTTAACATTAAGATCTGGCCATCTCAGATTCCATCCGGCTTCTGCCTGGCCTGCTCGAGTGTAGGTCCGCTTAGCGGGGGTTGTCGCGATTCTGTCCCTAATTATTATTTCCCATCACTGGGGCGCTGCTGGAGGAGGGCACCATGATCTCGGATTCTGCCATGTGCACATCCACGTCCGGTGATGGTGGTGGAATTATCCGGCTGTGACATCGAGATGCCGCTTCTTCTTGCGCATGTGTCACTCCCATTTGTGCTTTGTTGCAGAGAGTTAGCTTCTGGGGGAGCATTTTCTTGTGAGCGAGCATGGGTCTCCAGTCTCTATTGCAAGCCCATCTGTCAGGTTGATAGCCGCTGCGTATCGTTTGATCCCTGCTCTTCTGAGAGTCCGCAGTTGTCGCTTAGTGGCCGCTTGCTCACTACTCCATTTTGGCGTCGAGGGGCTGCGGGGCATGCGTCATGTCCAGAAGCAAAAGGGCCCCGGCAGTTGGCGCACTGCTCTGGCTTGTCGCAAGGGCTGGGTTGATGATTTTCGAGCTTATCTCCACATCGAGGGCAGCGTGGTAGTCTGCCACAGACTCGGGAGTTGCAGTATCCCTGACATCCCGGGCTGTGGTGCGCGATGGGCTCCTTTTTGACTATCAGTCTCGGGTATTCACTGGCATTGTAGGCCCGGAAAGCTCTCGTCTCCTCTGTAAATGAGAATATCTATGAACAAAAGCCCCTTACCACGTTAGGCCCATGTCGCGACGGTTTGCATTCCACTGGTCGACGCCCTGTTTGGGCAAAGAATTTGTCTGCCACCATCTCTGGGCGCACGTCTTGTCTGCTACCATTTATCCAGTCAGGAGAGTGAGCTGTAATATCCACCTTTTCGGCTTCTAGAGCCCGTATGAGCCGCTCTTTGTTGGCATCTTCAAGCAATTGGTCTCTGTTTCTCTTATCTGCAAAACGTAGCGACCACCCCGTATTAGTGCGAGAGCACTCTGGAATATCAGACATCTTAAGCCCGAGGTCAGTGAAAGTAGCAATGACAGCCTGTCTGTTCGCGTAGGCGTTTCCTGCCTCGGTTCCTATTACCAGCCGCTTTTCTGTGCTAAGACGATTCAGTATCCTGGTATCCTCCTGGACTATCTTCTCAGCCCGAGCTGTTGGTAGGCGTGATGTCGGTTTCGTGGCGGCAAAGCCAATGACAGCCTGTGCCCGGCCAGCCTTGGCGGCGACGGTAGCCCCGGAGGCTTGTTTGGTCTCCAGGGCCGGTGGTCTTAGCCACGCTCCGGGGATGGCGCGCAGCCGTGGCCCCTGGGGGTGGGAGTGGTGGCTGGCTGGTTCCGGGCATGTACTCTTTGCCGAGTAACTGCGCCATGATATCGAATACGGCTTCTTTAGCAAGCTACCATTGCAGTCGCTTATGCTCGCCAGCGAATTTCGAGACGATAGCGTCGAGAGAGGCCGCGATCCAAGTAAAAACCTCATCTGTGGCCTCCGCTTTTCGCAGTTCCTCGTTTCTCACGGTGCGCCCCTTCGTCATCGCGTTGCTGTATGAGGTTCGTTCAGCAGCAGCCTTTCCCGTGAGGTCAATTGGAACAGCAGCTGTTCCGACGACCTTCTGACGCTTTGTTCACTGCAGATTTGAAAGGGTTTAGGGCTCGGGCGGTCGAGTGTGCTCGGCGTCGCCGCCAGCCGCCATTTTCGGCTGCTGGGGTGCTGTCGGGCGGTCCATCCGCTCTACCGCTCGCCGCTGCGGGCTGGTATCGCGAGATGTTGCCCTTGGTATTTTGGTGCGAATGGCGCTAAAAGCGCTGAGTGTTAAGGATTTGTATGTGTCGCGCAGCGTTTGCACTAACAGCGCTAAGCGCACGGACAGAAAATTGAAGGGAAGGTGTTTGGTTGGGGTCGGCGGCCGGTGCGCGTAGCCGAATACGTGCCGTAAAACGCTGTGCATTAGAGTTACCGGCCCGGCCGGGCCGGCCGATCGGCGAGCAGGGAAGGTGTGGTTTCCATTTCTGTGCTTTCATAACGCCTTCATGTCCGGATTACTAGAGGATCCACCCTTGGAAACCCTCTGAGCGTAGCGAAGAGGGCCGCAAAAGTCGACGGACAGGTCCACTTTACTATTAATTCAACTCAAAACGCGTCAACCTGGCCCGATCCTGAGGATAGAAAAGGTACCTACCCTCAACGTGTCAATTGAGTCGATACATACCTAAGGTCAGGAATAGCATACAACCCGTAACTACTTATTTCATATACAATGGCCATAATTGACGTCGTCTCTCTCACCAAAGGGCTTAAAGCCGCTCAATGGGCCATCCAGGCCCAAAACAAGGATAATCAACGTCGACCACAAGTAGCCACACCTTCCACCGATATTCGAGCAAAACCGTTGCCTGTACGAGACATCGCCAATCGATTCAAAGTATGAAAGTCTGTCGTTGCGAAGTAACTAAAGGCACTACGAAGCGAAAAACCTGACTTTCGATCTCCCAAGCCATTACAGTAAAACCCCTCAATAAGCATAGGTTTGTTACAAGGCATCCTTATGCTTATTTCGGGGAATATGCTTATTCGATGGGCCCACTTTTGCGTCACGTGACCGATATACTGGTTGTGCATGTACAGATTCTATTCCATGCTATAGCACAACAACAGGTGCAACAAACCTTTCTGTATTACTATTGGTTGTAACACCCGAAAGTGCTATAGCATGCCATAGTCTGCATCATTGTGCTCGAGCATGGCATATTGGTCAATTGCGCAAACTTAGAAACACAAACGTGTCGTTTTCATGTCTCAAGAGACCTGAATTCTGCCCTCTACGTCGCCCAGGCAATACCTATCTACAGTCCATACCTCAGGTCGACTCGCCAGACCCCGAGTCACGTTCAACCAGACGATAATCCCCGCCCATATACTCCACCACGTTCGCCAGAACTTCGTCGACGATTTCTCCATGTGATTCCATGGCTTGATCGGGCGACACATCCACCAGAAGCTCACGCATGGATCGCAGATCGTCCTCGCCTGTGAGCTCCCCGTGCGTGCTATCACGTTGGCTCCTCGGGAGTTTAGAGGGGGGGGAGATAGGGGTATTCGTGCTGGTTTCCTGCTGTGGGCAATGCAAGAATGACTTCTTTGGATGCCGGGCTCTTGAACAACGTTTCGACGGCGACTCCGGGCTATTGGTGGCCCTCTTCCCGCCCACTGGCTTTGGTGTGAGAGTCGGCAAAGGATGTCTGCCCTGGTGGCTACCATGAGGCTCGTGGCACGCGTCAACAAGGCTGGGCCCACTATTACCTCGAGTTGGCTGCTTCAATCGTCAGGGACATCGTAGACACTCGTTCGAAAAGTTCATGTCTGACTCGCAGAGCCAATGGCTGCAGTGAGGGTGGTAGGGCTACTCACACCACACACGGCCCCTGGCTGGGCCATGGCTTCTGCCTCGATCTCGCGAAGGATTCGGATATGATCCTCGAAATCGAGGATTGCGCAGGCGCGCTGCTCGCTCGTCAGAGAGGAAAAGAACGCACGGGGGGTTGGCGCCTGCGTTGGAGGGCGGCAGAAAACGAGAGATTGGCCGGCATGGCCGCGACGGATCGTTGACTGCCATGTGATCAGTCCTGCTACCTAACATAGATACCTGCATCGGAGGAAGGAAGGTAGCTAGTACCAAAGCAGCGGGCCTTTTGCCCGTTATATAGGCATCCGGCACAATATGGCTTCCCGGGCACCTTCACACATACATCCCAGAGGTTTTGGCCGTTGATACACCTTAGGCAACTTCCCCCTTCGGCTGCTACCTCTCCCGTGACCTGGAGTAGGGCGGCCCTCAAATTACGATTGGCATTTGAGAGAGTTGCCGGGAGATTGAAGTCGCACCTCCTGAGGCTGTTCTTCGCGTAGCGAAGTTCGCGGATTGCTGGCTCGCCAACCAGGGAGTTGAGTGAAGGCGCCACGGGTGTCGTTGGGTATCTTGTTCTCGCAACCTCGTAGGTCGCTGATACCGCCTCCCAGGCTGTCTTCATAGGTTGCGCATCTTGGACAGTCAATTCAGTACAAAATACAAATTTGAGCAAGACTTACTTCTTTCTGCGGCCATGATGAGGTATTATGCGTGATGGAATTGATGATTTGGGTGGAATAGGGTACTATGTAAAAAGGTATTGTGCAGCAGGTGTTGAATAATCATGGCTAAGGGAGTAGTAGGTAGGTGGTAGTAGTAGTATGTAGGTATGTAGGGTAAGGTGGGTAGATGCCAGGCCTACGTCATGCATAGTAGTACGTACTTGTAGATATAACTAGTGTGCTAATGCAGAAGGTCGCGTGCTATAGCACTGGATAGCATCTTACTACGGTATACTACGATTTCCAAAATGCAATACCTACGTACGATATTGAAGAATTTATGAAGACAGTTTGCAATAACGAGAAGCGCGCAACAAGGCAGACTTGCCTGTGCTATAGCACGCTACATAGTGTGGTATATTGTACTTAGCACACACGAGTCAACAAATCGGGGCTAGAGAGGTATTTTCATTACAACAATTGCCTGTACATATATTGATGCAGAACATCCGCGTGGTGGCTAGTATTTATCGCCGGTGGCATTCACAACAGATCTGCGGACATTGCCAGGGGTGATGCCATTTCCAGGATCATCGCCAGAGGCATTCACAACAGATCTGCGGACGTTGCCAGGGGCGGCAGCGGTCCCATTTCTCGATGCATCCCGGTGGCATTCACGACAGATCTACGGACGTTGCCAGAGGCGATGCCATTTCCAGGACCATCGCCAGAGGCATTCACAACAGATCTGCGGACGTTGCCAGGGGCGGCAGCGGTCCCATTTCTCGATGCGTCCCGGTGGCATTCACAACAGATCTGCGGACATTGCCAGGGGGTGATGCCATTTCCAGGATCATCGCCAGAGGCATTCACAACAGATCTGCGGACGTTGCCAGAGGCATCATACAACTCTCCGCCAACAATGCGCGTAACGAACTGAAAAAGCTGGTTAGCTCCGGGGTCACACTAGAGGAGGAGAACTCATGCCTATGATTATCGATGCCGCCGTGGGTTCAGACACGCCGCGGTGACATGTCCCCCTTCCACCACATCTCTTGCATCGTATTCGGACACCACCATCGACGGCAGAGTCTTCACTCAGCCGCCTCTTGCGCCTGCCACGCGATTGGTCCGCCTCGTCCGTCAAATCTGACTCTGATTCGTCCCAGACGTTTCGTCCACTCATCCTGCGTACCTGCCACAGGTCCTCTGCCCGATCCCGAACGTGTGCCGCATTTTCCAGCGAGACGTGACTGTCACACAAGGCTTTCCGAAGCCAGGCATGGAGAGCAAACCAGTAGTTGTTGCCTGGATCACTTCCCGGAGGCGACCTGGGGTCGAGCTTGAGCCGCAGGGTGTCCCACCGCAGGTAGAGTTTACTGGGAGATTCCAGCATTTCTTGGCGGAGAGTCCTGATCTGACGGCGATATGCGTTCTGGAAGATTTCAGGCTCTCGATGTTCACCACGGATGAACTTCCAAAAAGTATGTAACGTTACCTCCCCCTCGGGTGTATCGTAATAGTTTGATTGGAAGACGACCCATCTGCTCCTAATCTTCGGGACAACGAGGCTTAAGGTCCAGTCGATGACAGCGGCGTCGGGTCGAAGCGGCTCCTGCTCACCTATGACCTTTTTGGTGGCATTGATCCAGGCATCAATCTCACAGTCATCGTCGGTCTCTTGCAGAATTGTCAAACTGCGGAATGCCCGTTGCAGCTTATGGGACTCCTCAAGAGACTCCTGCACACGTCGAAGCACAATCGAGAAATTCGCTCTATCCTTTTTTGATTGCTCGAGACTCTTATCCATCTCTGCTGCCAACGACAGCATTCGATCCTGGATTTTGTCAACCTGGTGTTTAATGGCCCCGATATCAGCGCAGAGCGCGTAGGGTGGACTGCGGGCGAGGTCCTGGCTACTTGGGGTGAATCCCTGCGTGCAGTAAGCACCTAGTCAGCTGATGATGTACAGGTATATGTTTCGATGGAGATACGTCTGCCTTACTCGTACGATTTGGGTAGCGGGTATGAATTCTTCGTCGCCCCCATCGGGATCTGTATTAGGCTGAGTAGCATCGTCCGGTGGAGGCGATGCCGTGGAGGCAAGGGATGAGGACTTCGGCGCCGTCGTGGCTTTGGGCACTGTGGATGCAGTCGACGCTGTTGACGCGTCGTCTGGGATAATTGAATGTCGTTTACCTTTGGAGGGCGAGCCTCTGCGGCTAGTGATGTAAGGGTGCATGTCGAGCATGGCGAAGCGGAAGACAAGCTGAAGGATAATGGTGTAGGGGGGCCAGCCGGACTAGGGGGGAGAGGTCACGTGCAGAGTAGGGGGCAGCCGGAGGCTGACCGGAGACTGGTTAGGATACGTGGCCGCTCGGAGTAAGTCCGGCTAAAACTCCCCACCTCCGGGGCACATTTGTATATTTAGGAATTCCGGGCCGGAGGCCTCCTGGAGATTGGCCAGGCTATAGTCTATGTCCGTACGCACTTCTTGGAATTCTAGCCGTTCGGAGCCATCACCTTGCCTGGCCAATTGCATTTGACCTCCGCGTTACACTCTATAGCCTCTACCTAACCTTCAGGCGACGCGATGGCCGAACGAATGACGACCCGGGCGCAAGCTCGCCGCGAGTCGGAGGAAACCGAGGGGAGACCTCCCAGAACCGGGGGGGCCTCCGCGCGAAGATACTCCGAGCGAGGACGGCACCACGGACTCCCTATCCACAACCTCCGCTCCCAGCGAGATGTTCTCGTCCTCGGACCTCGATCGAGGGCCCCGCCAGGAAGAAAACCTGGAAGGCATCCCCGCCTGGGCCCGGGCGGTCCTGAGAGGCTAACGCCAACATGACCGCCCAACAATCTCGCCAGATAAGACAACAAGAGCGGGAGCTGCGCCGGGCGCGCGAAAGACATACGCGCGCAGGGCGGAGCGACAGGAACAGCTCCTCCGTCAACTGACAAGCCGGACCGAGAATAAAGGGGACAGCAAACCCCCGAACTACAACTGCAAACGACTCGGGTCCGGAGCCACCCCCGCGGAAATCGAAGACTGGATCGCCGCGATCAAGACAGGCAACAGCCACCGCCCCGGGGCGACCAGACCACATCCAGATAGATTGGGCGGTCAGCCACATGGAATGGACCCGGCAGGCGCAATGGCGAGGGCACCTTACGACCCTGCCTTACCCGGATCCGGAGTTCGACGCCCAACTGGAAGACTTCTGGAAGTTCGTCCGGAAGGAAACCCAAGACCCCGAGAAACATGAGCGGGACTATCGCAACCTACTACACACGATGCGACAGAAGAAGGACGAAAGCCCCGCGGACTTCTACACACGCTGGTCGGTACTCGTCCGGAAGCTGTACGGCGGCATCGACCTTACCGACGCGCGCGACCACGCCCACCACTTCTGGGTCCGGTTACAACCCTCGTTGCAACGAGCCATGATCCGGGACAACGTGACACTCCGGGACTGCACCGACGTTGCGTTCCACGCGGGGCGCATCTGGGACTCCCTGGCAAGATACGCGATCCCCCCCCCCACGCCTACGTGGGACGGACTACAGGCAGGGCAGCCAGGTCCGCGAGCCCACGCCCCGTGAACAACACGTACGACGCCGGACCGCGGGGACCCCCAGCCCCGAATCGAGTCGGAGACCTGCGCTGCTACAACTGCGGACGACGCGGGCACTTTTCACGCGAATGCAGGTCCAGGCGCACAGACGACGCACGAATGCATGGCGGCCGAGGCCCCGCACCGACGGGGGCCGCGCGACCCCAAGGGCGCGCTGAGCCCCCCGACGAGGGGGAATCCAGAACATAGGAGCATGGTCGGACGAAGAGGAAGAGTTAAAAGGCCGGCCGGAGTAGGACAATACGTCCAGTCTACTCTGGCGGAACCAATTAGGGCGATGAGTTTGAGCCACCCGTTCCGGGTCACTGCACAGGTCCAACCAGGAGGTGGCCGGGAGGCGAAGGAAGTAACGGTGGATATGGACACCGGAGCACAAGTCAATGTTGTATGTAAAGACTTCGCCAGGAAGAGACTCAAACGAATCGATACCCTTATCCCCACACTCGCGGGCCCCACGGGGGACCGACTAACGTGCCACGGAGCTTACGAGGCTGTGGTCCGGATGACCGATGTGAAGGGGGTAGAACGGACGTTCACCCAAGTGTTTTTCGCAGTACGAAGGGAGGCGGGAGCGCCAAAACTCCTGCTGTCACGGCCGGGCATGGGCCGGCAGGGGAATAGTATTGGATACCGCGTCCAACCAATGGTGGTTCGGGGGTACGAGGAATTAGACCCGGAGGAGTTTGCGGATGTCGTGATGTCCGGAGAACAGGCGTACATCGCCAACATGACCGGCCTGGGGTTACAAGGGGAGCTCCCGATCCCGGAAATTGACGACGACGAGCAGCCGGAAGGGGAGGCAATACGCCTGCCCGACTGCTTGCAGCGTTTCGCGCAGGTATACTCGGAGGCTGGCGCCAAAGGCCTACCGGTGCTACCCGACGCGGAGCACACCATAGACCTCGTGGAAGGGGCACGGGTCCCCTTCGGACCCATCTACCCGACCACTGAGGCACAACGGAAGGTACTGGAGGAGTACCTGGAAGAGAACCTCCGGTCAGGGGAGGATTCGGTACTCCAAGGCTGACGCCGGAGCCCCCGTACTGTTCGTACCCAAGAAGGACGGCACCCTTCGGCTGTGCGTGGACTACCGGGGCCTGAACCGAGTCACGTCCAAGAACCGATACCCGTTACCGTTGATCTCGGAGATCATGTCCCAACTGGGCTCCGCGAAGGTCTTCTCAAGTTGGACCTCCGGGACGCCTACCACCGCATCCGGATTAAGAAGGGGGGGACGAGTGGAAAACGGCGTTCCGGACAAGGTACGGCCACTTCGAATACACTGTCATGCCGTTTGGCCTGACAAACGCCCCGGCCACATTCCAAGCCTACATGCATAAGGCGCTGGCTGGGCTGGTCGACCACATATGCGTGGTCTACCTAGACGATATCGTGATCTACTCCCGGGACCGGGAGGAACACGAGGAACACCTCCGGCTGGTCCACGAACGCCTAGCGGAATATCAGCTGTTCGCAAAATTGTCGAAGTGTGAGTTCTTCCGGGACGAGATAGAGTTCCCTGGGGTTCGTGGTCAACACCTCCGGCGTCCAGATGGACCCCCGGCGGGTCACCGCGATTGCCGAATGGCAACCCCCCGGCTTCCGTGCACGACATCCAGGTTTTCCTAGGCTTCGCCAACTTCTATCGGAAGTTCATAGCGCGGTACTCACACATTACCGCCCCGATCACGGCCCTGCTGAAATCGAAGGATGGGGTCCGGCCACCATTTCAATGGACCGCGGAGGCGAACGAAGCATTTGAGGCGGTGAAGACCGCGTTCACCTCCGCCACCATACTGCGCCACTGGGACGGGGCGCTCGACACGAAGGTCGAGACGGACGCATCCACGAGAGCCGTCTCGGGGATCCTATCGCAGTTGCATGGCGCAGCGTGGCACCCGGTGGCCTACTGGTCGCGGAAGCTGACGGAGACGGAGAACCGGTGGGCCACGGGACAACAGGAACTGCTAGCGATCGTGGAGAGCTGTGAGCACTGGAGACAGTTCCTGGAGGGGGACCGCGAAGCCGTTCACGATATGGACGGACCACATGGCGCTGAAGGGTGTGGTGAACTCCCCGGCCCGGGACCTGAGGGGCCGACTCGCACGGTGGGTGTATCGGCTGGCGCAGTTCGATTTCGACATACGCCACAGGTCCGGCCAGAGCAACCCCGCGGATGGGCTGTCCCGGAGGCCGGATTACATGGCTGGGGACATCCAGTACGGGGACGTGATCCCCACGCTCCAGAAGCGATTGCGACTCCTAGAGGAGTTGCCCTGCGCCGCGGCACACGGGCGCCGGGGCAGACGATCGCGAGGACGCGGGGCGCCCGGCGAGGGGGCAGCGGCGATGACGACTGCGACCGCCCACGAAAACGACACGCCACCGTCGCAGCGATCACGCGCGCGGCGCAACCGAAGCCCCCCAGGCGACCCCCGGCGGACGAGGAGGACCCCCCGGGGCAGGCGAAGCACGGAGAGCGATAGCGCCGGACCAATACCTGACCGCACACGCGGCGAAGGAAGCCACGAAGGACGAAAAGATGTTTCGGTCGGACACATCGCGGGAATTCTACGACCTGGTCCGGAGACTCCAACAGAAAGACCCGGACGTGGAATACCTCCGGGACACTGCACAGCGCCGGGCGGGGGACGCGAGGGGGCTACCACGTAGACCACGACGGCACGCTTCTATTCAGAGGCCGCCTGGTAATCCCAAGGCAAGAGACACTCCGCAGGAACCTAATACGCCAGCACCATGACGACCCGCGGGCGGGCCACGTAGGAGGGAACAAGACGGTGGACCTCCTCAAAAGGAAGTTCCACTGGGAAGGCATGGATCAAGACGTCCGGACCTACGTGATTACGTGCGAGCCGTGCAACGGGAACCGCATCCCTAGGCACAAGCCGTATGGCCAACTACGCTCGTTACCCATCCCGGACCAACCGTTCCAGGAGCTGAGTATGGACTTCATCACCGGCCTGCCCCCGTGTAGCCGGATGGACGGGGAGATCTACGATGCCGTCCTGGTCATCGTTGACCAGTTCACAAAAATGGTCCTATTCATCCCCACGCGGAAGACACTCAACGCCGCGGAGTTGGCCCAGGTCCCTGTACGAACAGGTCGAATGCCGTTTTGGGTCGCCAGAAGGCATCGTGAGCGACCGGGACAAACTCATTACCAGCGGGTTCTGGAAAGACCTATGCGAGGAGCGGGAGATCCGGCGCCGATTATCCACCGCCTGGCACCCCCCAAACAGATGGTCAAACCGAGCGGGTGCACCAGAGCCTGGAGACATACCTCCGCAAGTACGCCGCCCAGGGACCCGAACGGATGGGCTAGAGTCCCTACCGGAGGCAGAGTTCGCGTACAACAACAGCATCCACGCTACCACCGGGTGCTCCCCATTCGAGGCTCTATACGGGTACCACCCCCCGGATGATTGAGTACGTACCTGCGCGGATGCAGACCAAAGTTCAGGGGCGTGCGGGAGCGGCTTCAACACACGGCGGCGGTCCGGAGAGCCCTGACAGAACACTGGGAAAGGGCCGCGGAGGCCATGCAGAGGAACTACAACAAGAGGCACACACCCATGGAGTTCCGGGTGAACGAAGTCGTAGGCCTATCCACGGCCCACTTCCGGTTCAAGCAAGGCAAGAAGCTGGCACCCACATACATCAAGGTCATCGTCACGGAGAAGGTAGGTCCGCAGGCCTACCGCGTCCAACTCCCGGCCAAGTACTCCAGAATCCACGATGTCTTCCCAGTCTCCTCCCTAGAGCCCTGGCGAGGCAAGCCCCGGGAGGACAACGACCACCTACCTCTCCCGGACCTCGAAGACGAGCAAGACGAATGGGAAGTGGAAGACATAGTGAGACATCGTGATGACCGGGGACAACAAGAGTTCCTAGTGAAGTGGCAAGGGTGGCCGGTCGAATACAACACGTGGGAACCCCGGAGCAACTTGACCGGATGCAAGGAGCTGCTGGTGAGATACGAGAAGAAGGCCCGGAGGAGGCACCCGAAGTGGGATGACCTCCGGTAGAGGAGAACCTCTGGTGAAGACCAGGGACGGAGCCGAGAGGCAGGGCATGCGACCACTGGCAAAGACCAGGGGGCATCGCCAGCAGAGATAAGTGAGCCAGAAAAGGCAGGGCATGCGACCACTGGCAGGACCAGGGGGCATCGCCAGCAGAGATGAGTGAGCCGAAAGGCAGGGCATGCGACCACTGGCACGACCAGGGGGGCATCGCCAACAAGGATAGCATGAGCCAGAAAAGGCAGGGCATGCGACCACTGGCAAGACCAGGGAGCATCGCCAACAGAGATCAAGTGGACCGGGAGAGCATGACCACGAACTCTACAGGGAACCAGCGGACTTAGAAGATCAGAATGAGAAAGACACCTATTCAACACCATTTAGAAGGCAGGGGAGACCCGGTGCCACTAAAGGAACAATACTCCGAGAAAGAAGTGACTCCGAAGAAGAAGAAACAACCCCAAGGCATCACTGGCACGGGACAAGTAAGTAACGAACCAGAGGTACTAATGAGTAAAACAGCACTTCGGACCAAGACAAGGCAAAAGGGAACAGTCCGTATGTCACGTATGTATTCAACCGGATAAGTAAGTAAAAGGAACGGCAGCCACACGAGGCAAAGACACAGAACCTCCGAACCACCAAGAATTCAGCACCATAAGTACAACTGACCAGACAACCCTCCCATAACCACTCCGGACAGCCCTGTTACTTGCGAGCCGGAGCCTTCCCCTTAGACTGAGCAGGAGCCCGCGGCTTGCCATAGGTCTTAGTCACCTTAGAGCGAGTCTGGACCTTGGCAGGAATCTCCTCTTCCTCGTCCTCCTCCGCGCCGTCATCCTCCTCGACCTCGAACTCGGGATCCTCATCATCCTCCCTGAGTGTCCTCCGGTGGCCTCATTATATCCTCCTCGTCGACCTCCTCGGTAACGCCTGCGGCCTCAACCTCCTGCTCTTCCTCGGCCGGAGCACCCCCCATCCGAATCCTCAAACTCCTCGGCCAATGGGTCCAAGGGGGGACAATGAACGACGTCGCTTGCGAACACTCCCTGGAGGCCTCGGGGACAACAGGACCACGGGCAGAGGTGCCCTGCGAGGAACGACGCTCGGGGGGCACGGTGGAACAAGGGTTTCATGGGAGAAATAACAGGCACCGGATGAGTCCCGGGGGAGGTGACTGAAGCACGAGAAGTGCCACCTCGCGGAGCTGGGGTCGAGAGGGACCGAGTAACCTTGGCTGGGACCCGAGTGGAAGGAACCGGAACAGCAGGGTAAAGATACTCCAAGTCATCGAAATGGCCCTCGTCGACATCCGGAGCATCCTCCTCCTCAATGGAGGGCATTTCCAACTCTGGAAGGCGAGAGGCACGAGAGGCGCGGGTCCGGGCAGGAGCTTTCTTAGCAGGCTTCGGAGCAGGGGGTCGTGACGGTGGCCCCGACATCGGTCGAAGGCTGGCCGGATGCTGTGTCAGGGTCCGCGCCGGAGAAAACCAGGGGGCGTCCTTTGTTGCGCAACCCGGGAAGACGAGGGCCAAGGAGGTCCGGAGCATTGTTAGTTGAAGAAGTCAGCAGGTAACGGAAATCCTGCCAGAACTTCGACTCCAGACGGTAGAAGCGCGAAGGGGGGGTCCAGAAGGGAGGACCAGTCGGAGGGGTCAGCGCAGTCAGGGGTAATGATCCGGAAGGGCATGGAGAGAATCGAAGGAGTCCAAGGCATCCAGCCAAAAGGCCAGCTCCCTGGAGCTTGAAGTTCGTCAACTCCGGTGGGGGAACGGAGTCCCGGATACGCAGAGCGATTTCGTCAGGGGGCATGGGGTCGCGAAGTTGCGCCCGCTGCAAAACACAAGGAAGTCGGGACCAGCACCGGAGGTACACTCACCACTACGCAGGGGACCGGATGCGCTTACCATTGTGATCTCGGAGTTCAATTGAGCGAATCGTCGCAGGGATTGCAGTTCCAGGTGCATGTACGCGGATCGGCAGGCATCGCTAATGTTACTCACCGTCGCCTCCTCCTCTTCGAGGCAGCGCCGGAAGGCAAACGCTGCACTCTCCAAGACCCGGGTCATACGATGCAAGGGGGCGATGAGAGCCGCGTACTGGTTAGCATTATGACGGGACAAAGGGGGGAGTGTCGAGAGACCCGAGAGGCGTAAGGCTCCACCCAGCAGGCGAAACGGGTAATAGCCTGGGCCGCACCTAGTAAGATCGGGGGCGTCTACCACCGGGTAAGCGCACCACGCCAGGGGACGGAAGGGAGGAGCAGAGCGAGGGAGACTTACAGAACGGCAACCCTGCCTGCCGGCGATGCAGGTGTGGCAAGTACCACGTCCGGGCTCCCTGACGATGCAGCGACTGGGGAGGTCGGCTGTGGCAGCGGATAACGCAGGCGGAGCAGGGGCTGCGTGGCGTGGACAGTCAGGGGTCTCGTCCGCACCATCATCGCCAGTGACGATGACGGTCCGGTCGAGATGTGACCACCCTGTCTCCGCGTCAAAAGGGTAACGAGAAAGGAACGTTGAGCGATCCATGGCAGAAGAGAGGGATCACGAGGCACGAGAGGAGGAAAAGGACGAGGCAGGGAACGGGTGCCAAAGGGGCCCTATTTATGCACCTCCGGGGCGCACTGCAGTCACGCCCACACCCGGACAGGGGGCGACACACGCGACGCGTCCCGCGACGCGGAGGGGGGGCCTCGACAGGTCTGGCCTGTACGGATACCAAGTCAACGGGGGCGGCGGCCGCAAACACAACCGCGTCACCCACGCGACACACCCGCGCTACCCCCCGGAGACCGCGACCGCGTTATGCCCGAACACGAGGGAGGCCACACACCCACACTGCCCAGATCCACACCTCCCTGACATCACCGACCACGCTCGAGACTTCAAATCACCGAACACGCCATCAGGGCACAGCGTCGGAAGAGAGACCACACTACCGGAGCAAGGGAAAAACAGCGCGCAGGGGCCCCAGTGACAACCAAAAATAGGACACGGAGGAAGGACAACTACGTCAACCGGAAACTCACACCACCGGAGCGCGAACGACGCAACACGCGAACCCGCCAACGGAACGAAAATAGAACGCGGGAAAGGGGGGGGCATTACGTCAACCGGAGCACCCACCCACCAGTCAAGAAGGGGACTCTACGTCAACCGGACCAAGGCACACGCGGCCAACTACGTTGACATGGTACCCGACAGCCCAGGCACTGCCGGGGACCGGCAGTCAGGGGGAGGGGGAGCAGTGTAAGGGGGCCAGCCGGACTAGGGGGGAGAGGTCACGTGCGGAGTAGGGGGCAGCCGGAGGCTGACCGGAGACTGGTTAGGATACGTGGCCGCTCGGAGTAAGTCCGGCTAAAACTCCCCACCTCCGGGGCACATTTGTATATTTAGGAATTCCGGGCCGGAGGCCTCCTGGAGATTGGCCAGGCTATAGTCCATGTCCGTACGCACTTCTTGGAATTCTAGCCGTTCGGAGCCATCACCTTGCCTGGCCAATTGCATTTGACCTCCGCGTTACAAATGGATACGAGATGATCGTTGTGTAGGTAGGTTACGAGGATTAAAGGAAGGTATGGAGGGCAACGGTGTCGCGTACGTACTTATAAAAGTAGGTTGCTTCCTTTGTCATGCTTCTGATGTGTTTTAGTCCCCTGGAACGGGGCACCTAGAGGGTGAGAGTCCCGTAAGACATCGACAGCAGGCATATGACGCCGGGGTATGACCTATTTGTCAATCCAGTAGCGACATTGGTGACCTGTCATATTCAACTCAGCAAATGGCCGACCTAGCACATGTACGAATAGTCTAGACGATACTAGTAGTAGCAGTGTGATTCATGCAGGAACAACCGGATAGTATGGACATCTAGTGCTACTAACCCAACACTGCAGGATGTAGTATGTGGCCATGTGCTATAGCACGCGTTTGTGCACCAGTGAGCACGAGTGGGGAAATTAAATCGGAATTGCATTCATCCGGCCAACACCAGCTCAGGTATGACTATATTCGATAGTGTGCTATAGCACTTTGTGGCGCACGCCCACACACGAGACGGTACGGCGACCCACGAATAGTATAATCCATAGCAGTGTTGCAGGTCAAATAGGCAGGGAAGTAAACCTTGGTTCAAAGTGCCGCCAACCATGGCATACTACTTGGCATATGCAGCGCCTGTATCAAAGAAGCCACCTTCGACTAGTACGAGTAGACAAAAGAACACGTAAACGATCTTTAATTGGATTAGCATTCGTTGACGTGTTACTTGTACGTATGACAGGTCCGTACAGACCGGAGCAGTAGTGGGCCTGGTCGCCAATACGAATGCTACTACTACTACATACCCTGCTTCGCCGAATCAAAGGTTGTCTCGGGAATGTCGGCTTGAAGGGCGACGACATCTATCCACCTCTTCCCGCGCCCGTGGCTCTGCTACTACCACCCCAGCCAGCGGGAAGCGCAAGGCTGCCGCCAATATCCCCTATGTACAAGTATCAAAGACGACGATGACAATGTCATTGGCGAAAGCATTGCCTTGACCGACTCCGACTTGGAATCTCTCGTCTCAATTACTACCCACTACATACTTGTATGATTGTGTTGCCATATAGAATAGTGTGCTATAGCACGATATGATGCCGGATAGCATCGGATTTCACCGGGTTTCACAAAATCCCATGTTTGCTCACACATTCGGAATTGACATACGCGTCGATTTCGAGAATCAAGATAGATAGGGGTCAGGGAAAAGATTATATAGATGGTATCTACAGCTATGTGTTATAATCACTAACCTTCGGCGAAGAGGGTATTCGATAGTATTGCCCGCTACCTCTTGCCGGACTGCACGACCTTGATCTTCAGCTTCTTGGTCGGTTGGGCCCCTGAGATGTCCGCCTCAACGTCTTCACGAGTATTGACCGACCCATTCGCGATGTCTTCTGAATCACCCGACGACTGCGTTGGTGGGTTTGATGACCCAGAGCGAGGTCGCTTTTGCTGGGAAGAATGAGCATTATAGAGACGAGAACGAATCCTCGCTGATTGGCGCAAAGGCTCTTTAGGTTGAATCGAAGAACGACGTCCAGAAGCCCGTGAACCTTCACGTGATGCAGATTGACTCCGTGATGAAGATTGACTCAACGCAGCGTCCTCGTTCCCCGCAGCGCCCTTTTCCTTCGTCGCAGCATTCTTGGTCAGAGGGGTTGGAGCCACGACATTGGAGTTGCCGTCGGCTTTGCCTTCACCCTGGCCATTGTCGCCTTCCTGTTGCTGTTGATCAAGTTGTTGGTCATCAGCAGGTTCGTGGTTGACTTCACCTTCGCCCTGGTCATAGTCGCCTTCCTGTTGCTGTTGATCGAGTTGTAGGCCATCAACAGGCTCGTGGTTGACTTCACCTTCGCCCTGGTCATAGTCGCCTTCCTGTTGCTGTTAATCGAGTTGTTGGCGATGTTGTTGTTCAAGAATGTCGTCAAGTTGTTGCTCCAAATGTTCATCGACTCCTTGAGCAACGCCTTGGTCAACAACATGATGAGGCAGTTGGGAAAACTGTTGATCATACTGTTGGCGGTTTCCGAAACCAAAAGGCCGTTCTACAGCTTGGGGGGGGATCGGCCGTGGGCTGGCATGTCGACTTTATCCAAATCTTTGATCTTTGCTTTTGAACTCGCCGAGCGGGTCTGGGCTTGGATCTGGTAGATCTCGCGAAGATGTTGTTCCAATTCCACTGCCGCAGCGGCACGCTGTGGATTCGTCAAGGATGCCCAGAAGGCACGTGAGTCCAGCGCTTGTGTTGCGGATATCAGAAACTTTGAAACTGGACGCATCATAGCTTCCTCACGGCCCACTGATAGGCATTGAGTATTAGAAAAGGCATAGATAGGTATTGAACAAATAATGGGTTGAAACTCACCTACGCAGTGCTGGGTTTGGCCATTGTACATACACCCCGCGCAGAAGTTCTCCCTGGGCACCTTCACACAAAGTCCCCAGAGATTCTTGCCATTTTCACAGCGACTGCAAGCCTGTCCAGGAGGACGTACTTCACCGCTGACATGCGCGAGCGCTGCGCAAATATTCCTGTATGCGTTTGAGGGGACAGAAGGAAGGTTATAATTTTTGCGTCTCTGGCTGTTTGTCGCGTACTCAAGACCACGAACAACAGGCAGGTCAACGTAGGGATTAATCGTAGGCGCAACGGGCTTGAGTGGAAATCGTACGCGGATGACCTCGTATGACTCTGATAAGACCTCCCATGCCGTCTTCCGGCGTTCGGAGGAGGCTGTCAGCCTGCTAGGCAGGGAGTCTTCTTCGACAAACAGAGACTTAGAATCTCCGGCAGAAAACATGTTTGATAATTGAGGCGTTGTTTGCTTGATTGTTGCTGGGGAACCCATAGTGCCTGAAGCAGAGGCAGCCCTGAAAAGGTAAGATGACAATGATGTGGAAGTTTGTGGGCATGATGTGTTGAGGGCTGCAATCTCATTAGTCACCACAACTGCAAACATCACTACATACGGCATCGTGACGTTAAGAAGGGCCTACCTAGTACGGCTATGTCTGCCATCCGCATCCATTCGCATGCTATAGCACGGTTGCAGATGGCTAGACCGGCAGAGCGAGTCAGCGGAATTCCCGTCGACGACGCATGATATCATAAGGTCACGGTCCATATCGTGCTATAGCACGGTTGCAGATGGCTAGACCGGCAGAGCGAGTCAGCGGAATTCTAGTTGACAACGCATGATATCATAAGGTCACAGCCCATAGCGTGCTAGTATAGAACCTTCGCTGATGACTAGACCGACAGAGCGAGTCAGCAGATTTCCATTTCACAACGCATGATATCATAAGGTCACAGCCCATAGCGTGCTATAGCACACCCTCGCGCATCTCGCACGCAGCTCCCAGCGACGTTGATGGTCCTGTCCATACTTTACCATGTGCTATAGCACGCTGTAGCTTGCTCGTCCACATCTAGACGCGTCTTGAAGCGCTGCCAATGCCGCATAGCCCTCTACCGTCACTTTGCCGTCATCCTGATACCATTATCTTGATTCGTCAGATGGATGGTTGTTGGCAGGGAGGCGGGAGGCAGGTGGTTAGGCTTATATCCCCCCTCCCCCCTTTGAACTCTCCCACCTTCTCCCCTTTTTCTCTCCATCTCATCCTTCTCTCCATCTCAGCCTTCTCCTCACTTGCAGAGAACAACACATCTAACAATGTCCGCCCCTCAACCCCTACCCGTCGTGAGGTATGTACGCACCTCGCTGTTGCTTGAGTACCAAAAACTGACTTACCTACCTTTGCAGAGCTGCACGCCCTTGCATGCGGTGTCTCCATATCATGGCCCTATGGGACGGGCGTGGTGACCCCCCCCCCGGGTGTATGGTCTTCAATGGTACAATGCAAAGGCATCTCGACCTGGTGTTCACGCATTTGCTAACTCCCATGTTTTCAGTTGAACCCGTGGGGAAATGCACTCAGTGTCGGTTCGATAAAACGCTGTGTGTTAATGTAAGTACAATCCTCTTTGCCTGATACGCCCTCATTCTGGGAAAACGGCTAATGCCTTGACAGCCACTGGGCAGCATGATTATGCTTAGCGAATACCTCGAACGTCTCTTCACGGGGGTGGCAATCGGCGGCCCTGTAAGTCATGCCTCCTGCCTCAAATAGACGCGGCGAGGTACTAAATCAGTGTTTATCAGACCCGAGATGCCGTGCGCAACATTCTAGTGTTCAACTGCCAATACAGCGATATTGGATTTTTCAATCTCGCAGCCCATACTGTCCCTGCCCTCCAACGCTCGAACATTGGAACCTCTGCTTCGCAGGCAGCACCCGAGGCAGCAGCCGCGCAGGCGTCCACGTCGACCAATCCGCCCCCGAATGCGACTACCCCGACGTCTAGCCGGGTCAAAGCTGGCGCCAGGGTGACAAAGGGAACGCCCAAAGGCAGAGGGAAGGCGAAGGCGAAGGGAGCCGCGGCTTCCGCAAGGGAGGCAACAATGAGGCTCATGATGGCGACTTCCTCCGAAAACTCTTCGCCGGCTCCGTGACCCAGCGCTGAGCTGGCACATCGGGCCCCTAATGCGGCACATAGGCGACAGGCACATAAGCAACATCAAGCCAATTCGCAGAATATGCGTAACCGTCATTCTTGCGATTATCACAATTGATTGTCAACGTCAGAAGGTAATAGGAATTGGAAGGTATTCAATCAGTTCGATAGGTACTCAGTATTAGTATAGGTAACCAAAAATAAGAGCTCACGTTCAAGAAGACTTAATTCCACATCTGTCACCAGCCGCTTTCTTAAGAAAGTGAAGTAGCTGTAAGTTTCAATTGGTACAAACCTTTGTCAGTGACCGAATTGTTGTCTTTTCCAACAGTCACCGTGCAGGAAACATGTTTTACCTTCCTAGTATTCTATGTAGGTATAAGCACATATTACGGTAGCGCAGAATGGCGTGCTATAGCATGCCGTGGCACACTAGTTGCACGAGCTAGTAGGCTAGGGTATTATTCAATCGTACAATTCGGATGGACGACATGCATTTTCTGTTTATCTAGTTTACATGCTATAGCACGCTATAACACTGCAGTGCACCAATTACTACGCTCTGGCGTTATTCAATACACCTTGGACACATGACATGAATTCGCCGTTTGATAACTACAGTCCATATGCTACTCCTTTTGCAGGTCTCTATCTCACTCTACTAAAGAACGAATTCAACGTCTGCTGCCTCTTCTTTGAATCCGCTGCAACGGCCAACTGGGCTACTTCAAATCGATATCTACGCAAAAAAAGCCACTGCGGCAAGATTTTTGGGTATCACCTAATGGCACGTTCTGCAACACTAGGTTGAGTGCGTCCAACAACACTTCTGGCGCGCATGGCTGAACGACCTGCTGTTCGATATCTTCAACGGCAGGGATCCGTGGTTTCAACCTCCGTATAGGTCTCCGCAACGTGGGCTAGAAGGTCTTCCGAAGAGTCTACGATATCCTCTTCAGGGGCATCGATAAGATTAGCGATAGTCATTCTTTGGCGTATTAGACCCTGCTGTTTAGCTTTTTCTGCTAACTGCATCAGATGCATCTCTTCGTTCCAACCTGTTGGCATCTTCTGTGGGCCGTATATCACTCCGAACAGCTGCGAGTGCCTCCAACAGTTGGATATTGTCTCCCCGGTAACCCTGCCCCAGGCTTCGATTATCCAGTGAATAGCATCAAGGACAGTAGTCCCCTTGTACGGGTCTTTGTTCGCCATTGTGAGGGACACGACCTGTTGAAGCCACTGCCGGCGGTAGTGCACCTTGAGATTCTTGATAATGCCCTGGTCGAGAGGCTGATATATAGAAGTTGTGTTGGAGGGCAGGAATTCAACTCTGGTGTTCACTAGAATCGGGTTGCCTCCTGCTGCCCCCTCCGAAGCCTCTGCCATCTGGCGCAGCCCACAGCCGTGAGAGGAGAAGTTGTCCACTAGGAGAAGGACCTTCCTGCCGTTCATCTGGGCGTCAAACCACTGCAAATATTCGATAAAAAATCCGGGAGGTCATCCAAGCCCTGCCGTTATTCCGCCATACAAAGGGGAGGCCCTGGATATTGCGGAGTCTGGACCCAAAGGCACGGGGATTGGCGGAATAGCCGATAACCCATAAATCCAACTTCTCTGTGCCATCCGCGTTGCAAGTAGGGAGTACGGTTAGCCTATCTTTTCTCTTCTTGCCCCCAGCCCTCGGCCTCGTTGCAAGGGTATAGTCTGGAGTCATCAGCCAAAAAAGCCCCGTCTCGTCAGCATTGAAGATATCCTTCGCAGCGTAGCCCTTGACGATGTCCCGGATCCGTTGAATCTCGGAAGTGGAATTAGTTGTATCGGCATCAGCAGCTTCACCAGCCTGCTTGTATTTTCGAATCGCATGCCGTTTCTTGAACCTAGTCAGCCAGCCGTGAGACCAGGCAGGCTCCTGGTCACGGAGGGGGATAAAATCAGGCATCGTTTGCCACAATGTATGTGCTGCCTCTTGAATCATATCACCAGAAACGGTGACGCCTTGAGCCTCCATTTGGCTAAACCACTCCCACAAAGCTTTCTCCAGCACAGGATGGTCTGGCGACTGGCCTCGTTTTGACCCTGCCTCCCGAGGCATCAAGGTCTTCGAATCAAGGTATTCATATCTGGAGTGGAGAGACCGGCTAACGACAGATTGGTTGACCCCTCTGCCAAGTGTGTTCGTTGCCCAGGCAACGATATCTGCTTGTTTGAGATGCTTGTTAGCCTGGGCATATCGACGGATCTGCTGCCGTTCTCGCTCAGTGATGGGTATTCGTTGCATCTGAGGCATGGTTGTGCCGGTTTAACAGTAAGCGGGCCTCAATAGCCCCCTTGCACAAGCAGAGACCTAGACGGTGGTCGCAGGAGACGTTTAGTACTCGTACATAGTGGCGGGGTCAGCAGAGAGGGCAGTTCAGAAGAGGTTTTCTGCCAAATTCTACTACTAGTACTATGCTGCCGTATCTGCCAGCTTTGTGCCTGCACCACACACTAAGGTCTAGGGCAGATGCCTAGACCAGCTTGCTACTACTAGACCCATTGAGGAATCGATTTTGTTCAGGTCTAGCACTATACCAGAACGGGGAGATAATGAAGCCAGCGATAGAAGTGATGATACCTAGGTACGACGTAACGTACGAAGTAGTAAGCAGACCCAGCCAATTCAGTCAATCGGTAGCACAGTGCTTATGCAGTTCCCAAGACACTGGGGACGCGTTTTTTGCTGGACAAACGCGGTATATTTGTCGCGCGACTATACTGTGTAATACTGTGCTGGAATTGGGCCCATGGAACTCAGTCAACGGGTCCTATATAGGGTTATATAAGAACTTTTGAACGTCTGTTATGTATAACACACTCAGATATTAGGGTCTTATGCCACATGGACAGAGTCTCCAGGTCTTCTATTCGGCGTACTATGCGCACACGCGCAACAACGGAGAGGTCACCGATCAGTACGATTGTTGCGATTGGAGTGCTGAGTTGGCAGCAAAATGAAGGGGCTGAGAGGCATCGCGTGCCCTGATGGGCTTGTTGTTATGAGGTCAAATACGATGACGTGCCCGTCCGCTCTCGTCTGCCCTCCCTCCTCCCTCTCTCCATCCATCTCTCCTCACATACCGGATTCAGTCTCCCTCTGCCTTGCACACGCGTATCTTGC
The DNA here is from genome assembly GCA_023079495.1 of Xylaria sp. L1 SY-2022. Taxonomy (NCBI): domain Eukaryota; kingdom Fungi; phylum Ascomycota; class Sordariomycetes; order Xylariales; family Xylariaceae; genus Xylaria; species Xylaria sp. L1 SY-2022. Next base: position 3,259,013 of record JALIDW010000004.1, read on the forward strand.
TGCCTCAGATTCAGTCTCCCTCTGCATTAAACTCACGTATGTATCTCCCTGCTTCATATAGCTGATACTAACGCAACCAGTCAAACAGTCAAAATGTCCAACCAGCCCGCCAACAACGCCTCGGCCTCGGCCCCCGCCCCGACCTCTCACCGGGACAACGATAACAACGTTGTTCGGTACCAGTCCGACAATAGGGCATATAATAGGCAACCGACTCGTGCCGCACGTACTGTGGCCAACAACAGACTTGAGGGCCACGTCAGGTCACTAGAAGGCCATGTCCAAGGAATGGAGTGCCAGGTTAGGGTCTCTAGGCCACTCGCTTTCTAGCTTCGCCAACAAGTACGTGGCTCAACAAGGGCAATCAATCGCGGAGCTTGACGAACAAGTTGAACATCGGTGCGTATTGTTGCCTCCTTGCCTGCCAGACCAACAACCCTAACCTCCTTACAGGGTGTCAAATGCGGTGGCGACAGTTCAGCAACAGCTCCTCGAACGTCAACTAGAGTTTGAGGAGTCTATGTCGAAGAGAATGGCAGGGCTAGAGTCAGAATTGGCAGCGATTAAGGAGTTACTTCGGGCAATTCAGGCATGTTCAGAGAAGCAACAAGAACCCTGGGACCTCCTATCTGACTCGACGTCATTCTGCCAGGCACTTGTTGCCCTGCCTGATTTTGTTGAGTCTGCCCCGGCCCCTGCCCCTGCTCCAGTACTGTCATCCGCATTTCAGGGAATGGAAGCGTACGCATCCTATCCCTCGACTGGAAGGCGAGACCAATACGCCCGCAACTGTAACTGCTGGCCCTAGTGCCTCAGCCGGCCCTGGTGCCGTGAGTGGCGGTCTCGTTGGAGTTGACGATTGCACCAGGTCTGTTGGGCAACCGTCAACGTTGTTTGAGGAGGTGCTTGCAGCGGCGGAGACAGTAGCCAAGATAGGGCAATATAACGCAGGTTAGATACGGCAGAGGCAGGGAATAAAATCTTTACACCACATTCCGTACATACTCGTAGTAGTAATCCGTTCGGATCATTGTGTCCTTCAGGGAGGTGCATATTTAACATGAGTCATGCGCAAATTGAATGTAACGGGGGTTTAATTCATATAAGCTGGACATGACGGCATATTTTTGTGCTTTACCTGCATATATAGCGTCATATTTGCCGCCATAGTTGCATATCCGTTTAACGCAAATTAGGTTACCAGGCCTAATCCGTACGGATTACTATATTCTGTATGGATTACTAGGAAACAACACCGATTTGACCATCCAGTTGCCAACGACGATAGCATCACAAGACGAATCTGTATACAGAAGCGATTCTCTCGGATTTAGTAAACTTGACTCTTCTATGCAGCCTTGGGCTCTCCTCTCTCGTACCCAGCAGGAGCGAGGACTTAGGAGAGCCCAAGGCTGCTAGGCAGTGAGGCAATTCAACCCTCAGAATTCCAGCACGTCGTCACGAAGATGCCTCAACATGGAGTTGTACTGATGTCCCTGCTTGAACTGATGACACAATTTCTCCAACTCGTCAAGGCAAAGGCGAATCATGGCAGACCAGCCTTGAAAGTATTTGTCACGCACGAGCAGGCGAGGAACTGTCCCTCGCCCCCGAAGTCAGGAACCTCAGAAGCCCGGTACTATATATTCGACATCGTCAGTGGCAGACAACGAATAGTGGCGGCTGAACTTACATTTCGCCCGTAATAGGTTGCCGAACGAAGTCGGACAATCCTGTCATACCGCGCCCTGTACCGTTCGATATCACTCTCATCGTCAAGCTGCCAGAACCTACGGTGGAGTTGGACGACATGGAGAAATGCCCGGACTAGGTCCCGTTGAATGCGAGCGACGTTCTTTCGAAATTGAAGCGGTGGGCGGCATTCGATCCCGCCGTCCTCATTAGCCTGGGCTTGGAAGAGGCAGACCATGGCCTCCAGAAGGTCACAGACTCTGACCTCGTCGAAGGCCATCAGACATGGAACCTGTTGATCTGGCATCAGAGGTAGTTATCAGGCTACAACAGGCATCTTACTGGCACATGGTCTTTACTGTTCGTCTCGCAGAGATTACAAGCCGTTGTACCGTTGAGATCCGAGACGAAGGGTTCGCCGAGGTCTGGCCTGAACATCCTCACTGCCACACGGTAGCAGGAAACGCAAGCCGGATAGACCGGAATTGGTTCCTGAACTTCCGCCATCGTATCTATGATGGCTGACGCGATATTCGATGTATTCTGGATGAAATTGGGTGGTTGTGGATGGAGACGTTGATGCCGCTGGTGTTGCAGAAGAGAGGAAGGGGGAGTTTGGGACTGCACCTAGATGTATACGACCTACCTACTACTAGTAGGTTTAGTGCCCCCCCGGCGTGGAGGGGAGGGCTTTTAGGTACGTATTCACCTACTTCCTCTACGTCTGTCTACAAAATCATCGACGATATCGCTGGCGATAATTGATGCCGTTTATATTGATAGATGTTGTTGTTCTGCTAGTTATAGCTATCCAATCTGTGGTCTTGAAATCAACCAGGTACCTTTGGGATTCTGATTCTTAAAAGGAATGACTTTTGCCCCTTGTGTCAACCACCACCACCACCCCCAATCACTGCTGGAGATGGCACATCAAAGAGAGCCAAGTAGGAAATAACGTTCGGGAAAGACCTTGGGGGCTCAGAGACTCAAATACGAGTCTTAAAAGTGGAGGATATCGTCTGGATAGTGCCCGAGGGCCTGTTGGAAGACCATGAACTCAGAGTGTCGATGCACAGCCTCAAGGATCTCCCCCCAAAAAGGCCCGGCAAGCGGTCGCCCAGGCCTGGTAGCCGGCGTCTCGGTAAAGGAGTCGCGGAGCAACTTCTCTGTGGAACATTGCACGCGTCGGCACAGTCTATTTCACGTTAGCAAGTCGTGACAGATCTTCAATTACTAGCCACTTACGGCACCCATGGGCATATCTGGCACGGCCAGTCTTGCCAGGACATCACGGTTGCTAATCTCGGCCATGTAGGCGAGAGAAGCTTCAGCCTTCTCCGCCGCCTTGCCCTTCAGGTTGTGTACGTCCATGTGCTGCGAAACTACCTGCAAGAATGAAGTTACCAACCGCAGTTGAGCCGCCGCGAGTTCCTGGCGGAACTGCAAAGACGAACCGAAGGCCGCGCCGCCATCGCCAATGGGGACGAGGTCCCCATTGACAATGGTCATAATATCAGTGGTCGGGTCTACGACGGGTGCTTCGCTAGACATGGAAGCGTCGTCGGAGGAATATTCAAGAAGCTCGGCAGGAGGTGGTGGGGGGGGTTGGTGGACTCGCCGTCTCCGCTTGGGTACGTCATCTGATCGCCTGCTAGGGAAGCAAGGCTTTCTTCCCCGCTGTCAATCTCCGGCATTGGCACGGTGAGAACCACTCCATGCTGCTGAAACATCTCCCCTGAAAGGGACAGCAGGGTGACCACACGGGCCTCATCCATTTCCATCATACCGGGAATCTGTTGAGGTCAGGGAATCGACCTTACTCGTCACATATGGCACTTACGGCTTCACACGTAGCTCGTGCTCTCGTACACCCTTCGCAGGCGATCGACCTCGCGTTGGCGAACCGGCAGGTAGCCTTGAAGGGCAGCCCATTGCCTGGCTTGAAATGATTGGCAGCTCTGGCGTAACATTGATGGCAGGCCGTGCCTCTCGGAGGAGACATGGGCGTCGGCCTGATGTTCCTCATCAGGGTGTCATGGGGGATTTGAAGAAACGAAGGGACAGGCATCTTGGACTCTACAGGTGGGGTGAATGAGGGGGCGTGCAGTCAACGTGGATGCGAGAATCTCGGGAGTGCAGGAACGTGTCGTATTCCGTGCTGATTTTGCAGGAAAAGGAGAGTGAAGAGGATATCAACGTGATACTCAACTTGCTTGCAATGAGCAGATGATAATCACGTCGTCGCTTCTCAAATAAGCTGGTCGTGGCCTTGCTGCTGAAGCTGGGGAGTTGGAGTGGTCTCAGGGGATTCACGCACACACGAGGGGGTCACTTACATATGCGGCTAAGCGCTATTAAACCTTGTTTATGAGCATATTTCGATGACGAACGCACGGGCTTTCCCGAAACAGGCTAGAATATATATCTATATCCATATCTTTGCAGATATCGGGAGGCGGAAATAGTATTTTCCGGTGTTGACGTGTTGCCAGCCACCAGGGTACGATCACCATGCCGTCATCGAGATATCACGAAGCAGTCACACATTTGGCATTTTGGTGCCGTATAAGCCACGCAATTGAAGGGTCAAAGGACTGCAATTCATGGGGCCGACCAAATGACTGCAATTCAAAGGGTCAAATGACTGCAATTCAAAGGGTCAAACGACTGCAATTCTACTCGTAGAGGTCAAAAACGACTGCAATTCAAGGGTCAAATGTCTGCATTAAGGCAGGCAAAAGGTGGCCAATGACGACTGGCCGTTGCTTGCAGGATTCGAGCGTTAGACTAGAATGGGCTAGCGGAATGGGCCGAGTGGGGTGGAGGAAGGTGGCAATCTGCACTAGTACATAGGAGGTTAGACTTCAACGAACAGCCAATTGGCCAGATTTTTACTGCAAAAAAGTACCCCGGATTAAGCATATATATGGGTTACTCAGCTAAAAACCGTATGCTTATCCCAATTCCGGGGTTTATGCTTATCACCATACATTTAAGGCCGGTTTCAGGGATTGTCATGCCTAATCCGGGTTTTATGCTTAAAAAACCTATGCTTATTGAGGGGTTTTACTGTACTAGAGGACCCACCCTTCGTGAACCCTCTTCGCTACGCTCAGAGGGGGACAAAAATCTGAATCGAGTCAAAAATAAGATTCAGGTCCACTTTCCGACCACGTACTAGTTTTCCGTACCTACCGACCACACACCACGCATTGAAAGAAGTTGCAACTCAAGAATCGTACAACAATATACCTACTTACCTTAGGCCCTGTTTGATAGCTGGATGCAACAGCTGGATGCAGCCGGTAAAAGCGGGTCGTTGTACCAAATTTACCGCACTATGTCGGATTAGGCGTGGCGTCACCACTAAAAACCTGACCTGTCCACTAAAAGTTTGGCTTGTCTACTAAAAAAGCGGCGCACATGCTACTCGACGCCATAGACCGGAACCGGTAAAGTGTAGAAGAATACATTGAGAAAACGGGCCTAGCGGCATTCCCAGTTGTATTCCAGGTCACTTGTGGCATCCAACCTACCTAAACCGCGCGCCTTACCGTTTTGGGACGTAAAACTGGGGAATAACTGGGGCATTTTGCTGGATGCAGCGAGTTGCATCCGTACACCTTCTGTTATGATCATGTAGCAGGCTCTGATACCTTGTATTGATGCTATGAACAAAGACTCTAAACTGGAGAAGAAAGAAAGAAAGAGAACTAAGTTTACATGAGTGGGAACCCTTCTTATACCATGTGTCGCCTGGTCCTGCGGTGGGAGATGCCTTAGCTCTGTGGTTGGTGACGAGAAGCTCTGCTGTAAGAGACCAGCTGGTCCTAGCGTGAACTGTGAACAAGCGAGCTCCGTGGTGGGCGACGGCGAGCTCTGTTGCTGCAGATGAGCTGGTCCTATCGTCAACCATAGACAAGCGAGCTCCGTGGTGGGTGACGACGAGCTCCTATGTCAAGCACTCGCGGAAGAGCTCATGAGATAGTGATGACAAGCTCCGTGATGGCGGTTGCTGCTTAGCCATCAGGCAGAACCGTCACACCTTCCAAGGTAGTTGGATGCAACTCGCTGGATGCAGCCGCAGGTGCCGGCAGCTGTTGTCAGTCTTGTACGTGCTTAAACAGTTGCGCAAAGCTGCTAGCAGCCGCAAACAGCCGCCTGACAAATTTACAGTACATACTGTACTAATAGCACTGTTTACGGCCGGGGTACGTACCGAATCGACCTATTTTTTAGCGCACCTATCACGGAATTGTCACTGGTGTGCTTTCATGTAATGGTAAACTGAGTTCTAGAATGATGATGATCTAGCTAAGTGTGGCCGCGCCGGCCGGGGCGCGTAGAAACGCGCCTTGTAGGCCCGCGCGGGGGTCTGTGCACCCCTTATCTAGTCCTGCTATCTACGTCCCTATGGTCCGTGCTTTTACCAAAGTTCGCAACGACCTACCCGGTAGCTCCCGGGTAGGTCCGACTGACTTTGTCGATCGTCGACTTTGTCGCACCCTTTGCCGTTCCCTGACAGCACCCCATATGACACACCAAGCCGTAAAGCGCCTAGCGGGCATTCTACAGATGTACCGAAGTCACGAATTCTTGGACCCAGTTTTTCCTATCAAACAGGGCCTTAATATATTAGTCGCAATGACGTTAACAGACGTACTATCACCTACCCGAGGCAACCGAGCCGGTAGATGGGCGATCGAGGCTAAAAATCGACATCATCACCATTGTGACAGCCTAGCTGTCCCGGCACACTTGCGCACCAGCGGAAATACATTCCCCGGTCAGCGCATACCCTTTAGACGCGAAGGTATGTCTGTAGGAAGAGGTATTCATGTATCACATACCACTTCATGTAACGTTGCCTCCGAGCCATGCAACGTTGCCTCTGGCCTCCAGAACCTTCCGCCAAGAATAGGGCAGTGCACGAGCACTGTGACCGGGCACTGTGTGACTCACACACCCCCACACATGTATATAATTCCCGGCCTTCTGCCGCTCTGTCTCTCTTTCTTTCTTCCTTCCTCAGCTTTAGTATCCTTACCGGAATATACTACAAGGTTGAGCCCTGCCTCAGCGTTCGTGTTGTTCTCATTCGTGACAATACTAAAGCTCAATCCAACTTCTGTCTAGGAAGACGTTAACTTCCCTCGATTGTTGAACTGATCCCGACTCGTTCTATCTCTTGAAGAACGCCCGACACCCGATACCCGATATCTGACCCCGGAAGCCGCGATTCTATCTCGCGCCTAGCACTGAACCCTTCTCTCATTGTCTTCACTCACCCTTCAGACATGGCTGACGCCGATCCATCCACCAAGGTCCCTGGCGCCTTTGCCCAGACCTACACGACTCTTGCCTCCTCCGTTTTCCAAGGTGCTCAACCCGCTGACGAGGCATACGTCTATCCCCAGACGCCTTTGCACCCCCGGGTCCGAGACCCTCTTGTGAAGCATACGGCTCGCAAGGATAAACAAACGGAAGAAGAAGACACCGGTGACGAGAACCGATTGCGAGTATTACGCTCGCCACGTCCTGAAAGATTTCTACGCTGAACCTACCCATGACTACACCCAGGAGCAGATCCTCGCCGAAGCCGACAAGCGTTTCGACGAGCTGGCTGCTAAATATTTCAAGGATAAGTCGGAACCCATCACTCCTTTCCAGCGTATGGGCAACCTGTCTCCCCAGTTCCCTGCCACTGGTCACACCATCACCGGCCATGAATTCATCAAGCTGGTCAGCGACCACCCAGTCGACATGTTCCACCAGTTCCGCATCCGGTCTATTGCCTACCAGGTCCTGATGGCCCTTGTCGAGCAACTCAACGTACTCGCCACCAACGGAAGCTCTGATGGAGTCACCATGGCTAAGAAAATCCATCAGTTCGCCGACCAGGTAAGTACCCTGAAGGATCAGCTCCTTGACGCGACAGACAACTCCATCCTCGTCCAACAAATGACCGAGGAGCTCGAGGCCCGCAACGAGGAAATCAAGGACCTCAAAGAGGACATCACGCATCTCGTTAAGGAAACCCGCAAGGCGAAAACAGAACCAGTCATGACTTTCGCGATCCATGGTCCAACCGTCCCGGCCAAGGGACCAACCACTACGCCCCCCATGTCTCCCGACGCCAAACGGACCTCGATCGGCATTAAACCTGTCGTTCTTCCCCCCATGGATACCACGCCTGTTCCCCCATTGATTCCCTTGGTTCACGATGTGGTAACCATCCACGATCAGTCTCCCGACCGTTCGCCCAGCCCTCTGCCCGCACCTCGTGGCCGTAGTGCAAAGGCTGATCCCCCACCGGTCTTCACGAACGACAAGCCCACTGGAGACAAGGCCGAAGTCAAGTTCAAGGCGTGGTACCTACTCTTGAACGCGAAGCTACACAAGAACCGTGACCACTTCGACAACGACAAAGAAATCATTGACTACATTGTGGGCCGAACAGGTGGCTCTGCCATGGAGGCTCTTCTCCCTTGGGTTACCCCCAACTTCCGGAACCAGACACTCCTCAAGACCAGTGCTGAGGTCTTGAGCCACCTCTACGAGCAGTACCATGATCCCAATGAGTATGAGACTGCCCGGTTGAAATACCGCGACTTGAAGATGCTCCCCACTGACAAATTCACCAACTTTCGCATCGAGTTCACCCGTTGGGCCAGCCAAGCCGGAGTCCAACTAGAAGATATGAAGCGCGATCTACACGACAAGCTCCCAAGACGCCTCAACGAGCACCTGGTTCGAGACGCGCACGACAGCACGGTCTCCTATGAAGCCTACTGCCGCGCTGCCATGACCATCGACTACCAGCAGCAACGCAACTTCACGTCCAACCAGGTAGAGAAAGAAAAGAAAGCTGTCACCACGACTACCACAGCTACCACTCGCCGCACTTTCAACACTCCGGCTCGCCCGCGTTATGACACCACGCCCCCTGCTCCTGCGCCCCGAGCTGACGCTGGCACCAATCACTATGGAGTTCGCGTCAAGGCCACTGCAAGAGACGGGACATCCCATCTACCACCGACCGACACCCGAGCAGATCCGAATGCTCTTGACTCGAGGCCAGTGTTTCACTTGTCACGAGCCCGGCCATCGCACACTCGAGTGCAAGTACAAGGACGAGCTTGCGAGTTTGAATGCCACGCGTATCAATGAGATTGCAGCACGCATGGGATTCACCGAGGAGTCAAAAGATGTCGCCCAGGACAATTAGTCTCCTCTCCTGGGTATGTTAGAGTGTCTGCGCTAGGGATTACTGAGTGTGAGAAGGTCCCGTTCGACCTTCTACGAGGCCTTGTTGGAGGAGCGCCCCTCCTCATAGATTGTACCTTAATCAACAATGGACTCACTTTATCCACTAAAACCCTCGCCGACACAGGAGCCGATGTTTACTTGCTCATGAGTGTGAAATTCGCCCAACGCGTGATCCAGTACCTGAATCCCAAAGTGATCAGAGATTTCCATCCTGCCCAGGTTGCTGGCTACGACGGCAAAGCCACTCAGACAATTGACACTGCGGTGGAACTTCATTGCCGCATACAAGGACGTACCATTTACAACGCCCCCATACTGATTGTCAACATGAACCAAGATATGATTGTTGGCAAGAAGTATTTTGAACACCATGATATTCTCGTGGATAGCCGACGGAAGCGCCTTCTGTTTTCCAGCGACTGGCAGACGGAATACCATACAAAGGAGATTGCGATGGATGAAGCCGGCACTCTGCTGTCAAAACCTGAGTACCAGTCCGACGCAGATCGTCGCGACAAGGCAATTGATGCTGACGACAAACAACGCAGAGACGGACGACTTCATCCTCCCACCCGAAAGCAGGTACGTTTTGCCACACCAGCGAGCAAGTCACCAACCCTCGCTGCTGTCCAGCAACGGATCACGGAACTCGAACATCGCCCGCAGACCACAGCATGCAATAAGGCAGCACAGCCGCCACTAACCATCTTACACCCTCCCCGTGTTCGGCATCTTGAGACCAAGGACCGCGTGAAGCGGGCCCACCACAAGATGGAACGGCAACTCGACCAGGACGAAGACGAAACCCTGCTACCGCCCCCCATCTCCGGTTCACCTACCTGGTAAGCCAAACAGTGGTGATTTAACCCGGGACGCCATTGGCTGGTACAGGAAGCGCCCGATCCAAGTCTCTTCAATCTCAGCGGCCGCCTTTCAAACAGTGATACGCCAGGACGACACCGATGCCTACGGCGTTGTCAGCATCTGCGAGCTAGACAAGTACATTGCGAGCAAGAAGGAGGAAGCCCTCTCCGCTGATCAACAAGAACTCAGAGAGGCTGCCCGACGCACAGTACCGCCCCAACATCACGACTATCTCGATGTGTTCAGCAAAGTGGCTTCCGACCAGTTACCACCATATCGCCCAGGAGTTGACCATCATCTGGTCATTGAGGGAAACCCTGAATCTCTTGGATATAGCCCGTTGTACAAGATGTCACTGGAGGAAGCAGAGACTTGCCGGAAGTACATCTACGAGAACCTTGCTAAAGACTTCATTGAGCCGACCAATGCCCCCTGGGCAGCACCTGTCCTTTTTGCCCGGAAGGGTGATGGCTCACTCCGGTTCTGTGTGGATTACCGCAAGTTAAACTCGCTGACTCAGAAAGACCGCTACCCACTCCCGCTGATCGAAGAAACTATGACACGGTTGGCCCGCGCTAAGGTGTTCACCAAGATCGACATCCGGCAAGCTTTTCACCGCGTCCGGATGGCTGCTGGCGACGAGCCTCTCCCGGCATTCAGAACGCGATACGGCGCATACCAGTTCAAAGTTCTCCCCTTCGGTCTGACCAACGGCCCGGCAACATTTCAGAGTGTCACGGAACACCCAAGGGGGTAGAGACCTACCCGGGAGACAATTAATTACGGTACCTACCCGGTGGCTACCGGGTAGGTCGCGAGTGCCTTGGGCGGACGAAGGATAAAAAGATTGTAATTAATAATCCGTAGTCCGTGCGCCGCGCCGTACCTATTAGTGAGCGTCTACCGCTCACGTAGGCCGGCGCACGTACTTAGAAGAATCATCATTATTATTACTATCATTACTACTTACCAATATCGACGTGACTATTTCCGTGATAAATGGTGCCGTGATACGATGATCCCTATTGCCTCAGTAGGACAACCTGAAGCTTTACGCCGACGTGAATAATTTCATTCCCGATTTGCGCCGACGCGACGACGCCGTCGCGAAAAAGGGCCCAGCAACGCGCGCGAGTCCTCGTCACCAACGCGGGACGAAAACACATCACGACTAGGTTTTAATTCCTAAGGCAATAGTACGGTACGCCCTGCTACTCACCTTAAAACTACGAACGCGATTCCTATCCATCGATTCGGGACAAGGAACGGACAAGAAGAATCGAAACCAGCCGCCGCGACGACGCTGGCGCTTCCGACAACCCTAAAGGAAGCATACGACACCCGACAAGAACCTCCGACTTCCACGAATTCCTACACCTCGACGAACGGTCGCAGCAAACAATACCATACCTCAGAAGAAAGCGCGCGTTCGCCGCTCTGCAAAGAGTCCGTCGCAGTAAGTTTTGACGAAAAACTGAACCGACGGGAGGAAAAAGAAGTCGGTCGATTTTTTGTCAGCCTCGTCAGACAGGCTGGCGATCTCGCCCGCGACACGCGTCAGGTAAACAGCAGTATCGCGAAGCGCACGCACCAAGCGCACGCACCAGGCGCACAGACAATTCTAGAAAGTCGTAGAAACACACACAAAAAAATAATAGTACTCTACGAAAAAACCCTAGAGGAGATCTCCCACACACGACCACTCCCACACATACCGTAACCCACAACCCTTCACAATAGTCACGACACTGAGCTCCCAAAAACCCCAGCACGCCATCGTAAAATCTACATTCCGCACCCCCTTTCGTGACGCCGTAATTGTTTCCGACATTGCCAACCCGATCGGAAACGAACATGGAGGGGCGCACGCGTTCTGGCAGGCCCCCTGCCATCGGCAGAGCCGGAGTCTTCGGACGACGCCGAAAGCTCTACGGCCGCCGGTAAGAAGCAAGGAAAGCCAGGCGAAGAAAAAGAGCTTCGAGAAGCGGTACGCCAGGAAGTCTCCCGCGAAAAGGAGGTCTTCGACCAGCTATTTTCAACCGTGAATATGAAGTTCGCAGCACATGACAATAGAATCGGCGACATGAACGAGACATTGTCAAAGGAACGAAAAGAGACGGAGCAGCGGCTCCAGAAAATCGAGCAGAGCATACAGGACCAGAGAAAGGAGTCCCAGCAGATGGTCGCAGATATGATCGAACAAATACAACTCCTAGGCACGAAGATGGAGTCAAAGCGGTCATCCAGACGATCATCCAGACGCTCCTCTAGAGCGTCACGAAGATCCGAATCGGCAGGGCCAGATTCAGACGTCGAAGAAATTCGCAAGCCTAACCCAGTTACGCCCACCAACGACTTCGACGACGAGGCTGAGTCCAACCGGGCCCTGAGTCACCGGAGCCACACCCAGCCCACCGTCCCCTTGCTGGAACGGATTCAGGAACAAGAGGAAAGCGATAAACGCAGAGGACGGGACACCGTCCACCCCAGATTCACCTCAGTTCCGACACAAGGCGAAGCGTCGCAGCAGGACCCCGAATTACCCGGAACACTGCCTACTACACAGACACAATTCCCAACGTCATACTTCTTCAGGCGAAAACCGCAGAGAAGCTCCGAACCCACCGAAAACCCACCGCCCCCAGAAGAGCCGTACCGACACCCTACGTACAGACAGAGCTATGCTGACACGTACACCGACACAAAGAGTACGGCCGGTTCTAAGCTGAAAAAAGGCAGACGTAGGGGAATTCGACCCCTCGTATGCCGATGTGTCACGGAACACCCAAGGGGGTAGAGACTTACCCGGGAGACAATTAATTACGGTACCTACCCGGTAGCTACCGGGTAGGTCGCGAGTGCCTTGGGCGGACGAAGGATAAAAAGATTGTAATTAATAATCCGTAGTCCGTGCGCCGCGCCGTACCTATTAGTGAGCGTCTACCGCTCACGTAGGCCGGCGCACGTACTTAGAAGAATCATCATTATTATTACTATCATTACTACTTACCAATATCGACGTGACTATTTCCGTGATACATACCTAGAAGAATCATCATTATTGTTACTACAATTACTATTTACCATATCTACATGGCTTTTCTGTGTTACAAGGTCACAAACAACAAACGAGCGGCCCGGGTGTGCCTCATGGCTCCTAGGGCTTGTCCGTCCATCCACGTGATCCAACAGCTACCTCCATACTGCCGGTAATTAAAAAAACTCAGAGGAAGAGGGGGTGGATAGCCATAGGCCGCACGCCAGCTGTGTCCAGAAGGGCAGGTGTTCCACCGCGGCATCAGGGCCCAGAAGCGCCTGACGCACTGTGTCCTCCGGAACCCCCTTTGGGGTTCGCTCAGCTTGGCTGAGCACTTGAATCGGTGCCGCCATTCCACCTCCTCCCCACACGGGCGAACTCGGATGTGGGTGTCCGGGTGTCCGAAGCGTCTGTGGTATGCCGCGCAGTTGCTCTGACCAGTGCGTTCCTAGAGTATGAGGCTGAACACCCGTCGGGCCATATTGGGCTCACAGAAGGCCTGTTCCCCCTCGGCCCTGTCCAGGTCGAGCTCCTTGTAGTAGGGCGGCGCGTTTATCCTCCCGGGGTTATAAGAGGGCCCAGGCATGTGGAGCTGGCTCCTGTCTGGAGGAATGTTCAGCAGGCATGTTCGTTTTGGAGAACAGGGCAGCGTACTCGTCCGCCGCCTCGTTTCCATGAATCTTCTTGTGGCCAGGCGACCAGTGCAGGTGCACCCGGCCAAGGTAGCAGCCGATCATGGCGCGGAACCCCTCGAACTGCTGTGGCGAGCCGAGGGAGTTGCAGTGGAGCAGGCCCGTGAGCACGGCCGTTTTGACAATGCACATGTGGATCGTCCGCCGGGAGTCTCCCGTATGCTGGACTGCCTAACTGAGGGCGCGCAGCATCCACGGGGCCTCGGCATTGTACATCTTTCCGTTGTCTAGCCAGTCGTGGTTCGCATGGGCTATGGCGCCCTCCGTGTAGGCTACGAACACCCAGGGGGTGGACTCGGCCCCTGAGCTGTCCGAACCAGGATGTCGTTCGACATTCCATCACTCTGTTCTAGGAGCAGGCCGCTCGCCTATGCGTTGTGCGCGGTGGCGGTGTCGCTCTTGCCCTGAGGCTGGGGGCCGGCCCATAGAGGAAGATGGGGGAGGACGTTGAGTCTTGGGACTGGGGGCAGGTGGAGCAGGTCTCCTAGAGGCCGGTGCGCATGTGCCATCCCGCCCGACGCGTGGAGCGGATGCCCACCACAAAGGGTTTCCTACTTCGAACCGTTTGAGGGTGCTCGGGTCCGGCCAGGCGGTGCGTAGCCCATACAGGCGGCAGATGCCCTCAAGGCAGACCGCCGCCGGGGAAGCACGCGTCTTGTAGCACAACCAACTTGCGCATTGTCTTGTAGACTGCGACCACCGCCTTGAATGTGGCAGCAAAGACCGGGTCGAGCGGGTGCACCAGTGCCGAATTGCCTGGCCGGATCCGCTGATCGGTGCGGCCCATGGAATCGCGGACAGGGCTCGCGTACCACGCCTGAGCCCCGTAAGTTGCCATGGGGATGACGATGGCCTTGGCCACCTTGGCCATTGTGAAGGGCTTGGCTCCCTGAACCTGGTTGCTCAGGTGTCAGAGAAAATGTGCGATCTTCATTGCATGGGCCGCTCAGGTCTCGACGTGTTGCTGGAAAGACAGCGTGGCGTCGAGGTAGACACTCAGCCAGCGGACTGCGCCCGTCCCCCGAGCCACTTGCGCGCCATCTACTGTGACACAGTCGCCATGGACGTGTCGCCGGGAGAAGTGGACGAGCTCGCCCTTGGCGGGATCAAAAGCGATGGCGTTATCCTGTCCCCAGGTAATCTCTTCCTCTGCCCTGGCTGTGAGGGCGTTGGTGGTGTCTAAGGAGGTGGCCATGTGATCCAGCAAGCTGGCGTCATCAAAGTTTCGGAACCAGTTCCGCGGGACGCCCATGTTGAAGATGGGGGCTACGAAGAGCATGAACAGGATGAGGGAGATGGGTGAGCCTTATGGGACGCCACACTCCACCGAGTGGGAGGGTCCCACGGAGCCCTCGTAGCGGAGGGTAACGGAGCGGCCAGTCAAGAAGGGCTGGCATCATCTCACCACTGGGAGGGGCCATTGCTGGTCTAGAAGCCAAACTGTGAGCCGGTTGCGCAGGACCGTGTTGAAGGCCCTGGTGACATCCAAGGTGAGGAGGCAGGATATCATGCTGTTGAATTCTGTGTTCCTCTCCACGTCGTGGATCAAAGCAACCACGAAATATATTGCCGCCTGACTCGGTAGGGCGCCGAATTGCTGGGCCCCAGTGACGCGATTTATCACTGCCGCCGCCGCCATCCGTTTGGCGATGATGCGCTCGAGCCCTTTGCCCAGGGGAGGTGCGGCGCACTCCGCAGCAAGCCTCGAAAGCCTGCGCCAACAAGTCTCCGTCTTCCGGCCGCAGCCGCGCTGGGCAGCCGGCAGTCCCACTGGCCAGGGGGTCCGCGATGTCGTCGCCAGCCGCCTGCACCGTGAGGATTTCCGACGCAAGGAGCGTCATCTTGTCTGAGGTGCGAGTGTAGATGCGACCCTGGTGGCTGAGCGGGGGGCACTGAAGGCGTTTGCGCCATGTCTCCATCTGGCGATCTTGAACAGATCATCCGGTTCCGCGGCGTCCTCGATGCGCTTGATCCAGAAGTCCCGTTTGGCCTTTCGGACCTGCCAGTGGATGGCCATGCGCTGATCGGCGATGTCCAGCCACACGTGCCTGTCCCGGGCGATCTGTTTGCGGAGGTGTCCAATGTGCTCTGTCCACCACGCAGCGTCCCTGTCAGCCAGCCCGCACGGGGTGCTGGCAGCACTCCAGGCGTGGGTGTGCACGTCCACCAATGAGTCTGCAGCCCGGCCGATGGCTGCGGGCGTGGGGAGCCGGCCTGGGTCCATCCCCAGATGGGCAGCCGTGGCCGGGACTGCGGCCGCAAACTGCTGGGCGAAGTCGGCCAGAGGGATCCGAGCACAGACGGTGTAGTGATCCGACGAGGTGTACAGGTCGTGGTAGACCCAACTCACCGCTTCGCGGATGTCCCACAGGCACAGGTCAGACTGGGTGCCAGAAACATGGGTGGGCTGCTCGGTCATCAGGTGTGAGAGCCCGTGGTACGAAAACCAGTCCAACAGTCGGTCGCCCAGCCGAACGTGGCGTCGCGTCTCCCGGCCGGGTTCCTAGGTCCAGTGATAGGTATTGAATTCGCTAGCGACCACCACGTTGGGGGGGGGGGGATGTCGAGTGCGACTAGGGCGTCTAGCACTGAGTTCTCCAGGGACCACCAGGGGCGGTAGACGTTGAACACGGTCACCCTCTCCACGCACACGCAGCCAACGCAGAGGCTGTTTGTGGCGAGCGGGACGAATGTGCTCGAGTTGCGGGTCTTGACGACATAGATCAGGACGGAGGGCCGGCTGGTTTCTCCGTCCTCCGTGGGGGTGGCGGACAGATATGCCCGGTGAGTCTTGGTGATCCCGGTGCTGTGTCCGTCGGCCATTGTCCGGGGTTTCTGTATGAAGATCACGTCGATGTGCCGCTTGTGGGCGAGGCTAAGTGCAATGTCATGCACTGGGGGCGAGTGCTACACATTGGAATGCATCATAGTGAGGTGCGCAGGGTCGCCCCTTGACCTCGTCCTGCGGCGAGGGGGGTGCTGGGGGGGGTGTAGGGCTTCTTACCATCGCATGTTGACGTTGACACCGCGCCAGCGCTCGACGTCCGTACAGGTTGGGCTGGTGTCTTCGTCAGCCCCATTGTTGAAGGCCAGGCGAGGGTTGCCGTCGAGCACGTCGCCGAAGGTGCGGTTGGCCGGCTGGCTTGTTAGCCCGGCGCTGGGCTCAGTCCGTCCGGAGGACTTGGCTCATTTCTTCAGACGCATTAGCCGAGAGGAGAGGGAGGAGAAATTGACGTTCTCTATGGGGACGATGGTGCCGGCGTCCAGCAAGGCGTTGACCCCTGGGGAGACGGCCACCACCGCACTGGCACGCTTCCGAGACTTCTTGGGCTTGGGCATTCAGGGGTGTTCTACGTCGCTATCAGGACCATCCACGATAGCGCTCGGGCAAGCATCAGCGTCCGTCTTGTCAACGTCCACGGGGCTTCGGAGGGCCAGCGGGCGGGGGCGACGCCGCCGTCAGCGCGGTTGGTCCTGCTGTCGGGCTGGCAGCTCCCAGCTCCCAGCTGCTTGGCGATTTGGCGGTTCTTCCTCTTCAAGCTGGCCAGCCAGTGCTTGTCTGAGCGGACTACCTTATCCTTCTGCACTGTTGGCCGGGCGTTGTACTGAGGGGAGGTCGAGGGGTGCGGGCCATTGCAGTTGACGCAGAAGTCCGGCCCCTCACAGGCTCCGACTATGTGCGCCTTGCCGCAGGTAAAGCAGACAGCCTTGTGGCTACGGCCCCTGAGGTTGTGAAAGTCCCAGCACTTGGTGCACTGCTGGACTACCGACGTTTTCTGAAGTGGTCGAGCAACGCGGGAGTCGGGGATTGTGAGCCGGCGAGGGCAGGTGCGAGAAGGGAGATAACCCAGTTGGGGTCACAGTGTTGAGACCGGATGACCCGTAAGGGTCTCTGGCCAGTCTTGGGGATGATGTCCTCCATCAGGAATTCTTCGAAGGTTCAGGCCGCCGGGATCGTCAGGCTGGGGATGTTGGCGACGACGCAGGTCGTCCAGTCAGCATCCTCCTCCGGCGTGACGAGGCAGGGCGCGAGGGCGGCGGTGGCAGAAAGGAGGCGCGCGACGGCCGGGTCCATGACTATGGGAGACGGCGCGAGGGTTTAACGTGCAGGCGACACGAGAGAATGCGCAATGCGCGCATCGCATAGTAGCAAGAGCTTTCGGCGCTTTTAAACGAGGTTGGCGGTGCGATTTTCAAAAAATCGTGTCTTGGTGTTTATATGGACAGTGGTGGGTATATGAGAAAGTGCGGCCGACCGAAAAAAAAAGTCGGCAGGCGCGGACTCCAAATCGTGTGAGTGGTGCTAGTTGTGACGGTTCTGCCTGATGGCTAAGCAGCAACCGCCATCACAGAGCTTGTCATCACTATCTCAGGAGCTCTTCCGCCAGTGCTTGACATAGGAGCTCGTCGTCACCCACCACGGAGCTCGCTTATCTATGGTTGACGCTAGGACCAGCTCATCTGCAGCAACAGAGCTCGCCGTCGCCCACCACGGAGCTCGCTTGTTCACAGTTCACGCTAGGACCAGCTGGTCTCTTACAGCAGAGCTTCTCGTCACCCACCACCGAGCTATGGCGTCCCCCACCGCAGAACCGGGCAACGCAGGGTATAAGAAGGGTTCCCACTCATGTAAACTTAGTTCTCTTTCTTTCTTTCTTCTCCAGTTTAGAGTCTTTGTTCATAGCATCAATACAAGGTGTCAGAGCCTGCTACATGATCATAACACTACTCTAAACTCATCCAGACTCGCTGACGAGCGTCATCTAAATACGTCACTCGATTCCCCTCTCGCTGTGGTTAGCGTCCGCCAAATAAACCACCCAAGACCCAAGAAGAAGACCCAAGACCTAAGACACAAGAACCCAAGAAACCGAGCTCCATGACAGACGTGGGAAGCTCCTCGTCTGCAGCTCCTGCACCAAGAAGAAGTGCACGAATTGCATCAAGCAACGACGCCGCGCCGGCTAAGAAACGAGTTACCAACACTCAAGAAGACAAAGAAGAAGAAGACCCAGAAGACAAAACAAGAGAGAGCTCCCCACTATCCGTGATGAGCTCCCCGCACGAGATGGCAGACCCAGCCTCCCATTCCCAGCTCATCCTCGAGATGCAAGCCACCATCCGTCGACTCGAACGAGAGCTACAGCTCAACCATCGTGCCACGTCCGTTGATACAGTCAACACCCATGCCACTCAAGAGAGTGCCTTTGGTGGAGGCTCCTTCCGAGCCTCTGGCATGGCAGCCTGGCCTGCTTTTGCCTCCATTTCTGACAACCCAGATGACGTGAACTCAGAAGCTTCGAGCTACAATCGAAAGTCCAAGGCTCGTGGCTCAGATCCTGGCCACTTCAAGGGTGACAAGGAGACTTTTCGACAACTGGCTTGGAAAGCTAGCTGACAAACTAGAGGAAGACCGTGAAATCTTCCGTTGTGAGAAGAGCAGGATGCGTTATCTGATGTCCTTGCTTGAGGGAGACGCAGAGAAAGCCATTGAAACGCGATTCCGTTCCGAGACTCGTCCATACACTGGCTTATCTGAGATGGTGCAAGCTTTGGTCACAGCTTACCATGACCCCCAACCAAGCAGTCCGAGCCCGAGCTCAGCTAAACGAGCTCTACTACAAGCCTGGCAGTGATATTCACCAGTTCATCTCCAAGTTCAACCATCTTGCAGCAAAGTCTAAGCTCCCAGAGACAGAGTTCTCACAGATTCTCTGGCAGCACATTGACATGAACCTGGGAAGTGATGTGTTTGAAGCAAGCACCAACCCAGACATCACTTATGAGCAGTTCTGTTCCAAGGTCACCAAGGCTGTGTACAATCACGAGTATGCATACAGCCGCAAGCTGCGTCGTCAGGAGAAGAGATCAGGAGCTTCTCGAGAGGCCCCAAGAGCTCATAGTCATCAGGAGACCTCATCAGTCAAGTACAAGTCAGACAAGGCTGTAACTTCAAGCAAGGCTGGCCGTGCCTTGACAGACAAAGAGAAGAAGGTTCATTGGGATGACGGAACCTGCTTTAACTGTGGTAAGAAGGGCCACCTAGCAAGAGAGTGTGAGGATAAGAAGCATGTCTCTGGCACTCAGCATCACAAAAGACGAGCTTCTCACTCATCCTCCTCAAGCTCCAACTCGGAAAACTAGGAGGACTGCCACAAGACTCCTTGGCAGTCCATCTACCGTCACTAGGTAAAGTAGATAGCTGCAATAAGAGGTTCCGATTTACCCAAACTGTTCAAGTTCAGCACCTCGATATTGCCATGAAAGCTACTGCCCTATGTGACACTGGAGCACAGATCTCTCTGATGATCAGTGGGAAGCTCGCTCGCCGAGCTAAGAGACAGCTCAATGCACGTCTCATTGACCTAGACAAGCCTTTAACTTTGTCTGATTACCGTGGCCTACCAGCTGGTCAAGTCAAACAGCATCTCATAGCTGACTTTGAGATTGATGGAAGAAGATTCAAGAATCAGAGCTTTCTGGGTCACTGAGACAGGCTCGGAAGTGATGGTAGGCCTGGAATGGCTAGCAAAGCACAACATCCTCCTTGACTGTGCTCAGCAAAGATTGATCTGGCCTGACGATTCCCCAGCTCTGGCCAAGTTCTCCCCTGCCATTGTGGTTCCCCAGAAGAGCAAACGAGACAGGGAGATAGATCCAGCTGTACAAAGAGATGCTGATCGTCGAGACAAGATGCTGGATCACAGATATCAGATCCTGAAGAGACAGAACCCTCCTCGGAAGCTCATACATGCTCACAGCTCTGGAGATGAATCCGTGGCTTCTGAGCCCTCTGACGAGCTCGTGATCAGTCAGATTCTTCAGCAAGTAAAGGAACAGGAACTACGGAACCCTCACAGAGGTAAGTGGGCTGAGATCTCAAAGGCCACACCAAAGGAGCCCATCAGCATAGAGTATGGAGCTCCATCCGACGGGCCATCCATCTCTGCTGTTGAGCATTGGCAGACATTCGACGGCAAGGCTATCCCCTTTCCATCAAACGAGGACCCGGAGCACGTCAAGCTGGTCCGTTCGTTGATACCAGAGCAGCTGGCACACCTTGAGGGGTTCTTTTCTAAAGTTCAGGCTGATACTTTGCCTCCCTCACGTCCAGGCTTTGACGTGGTTCTCGAGACCACGGGAGACCCATCTGACACTGGCCCTCCAAGATATCGTACCCCAGTCCAGTACCTGCCCTTGGAAAAGGAGGTGACGGATCAGCTGTTGGCTTCAGGATTCATTGAGCCATGCATGGAGGCTCAGGCCTCATCAGTGCTGTTTGTCCCCAAGCCTCACTCATCTGACAGACGTTTCTGCATTGATTATCGTTGGAGAAATCAGTACCTTAAGGACAAGATTGTACCAGCCCCTGACTTACAAGGCACGATCTTCAACACCAGAAATGCGAGAAGGATGTCCAAGTTTGACATCATCAAGGCTTTCCATCGTCTGAGAATGTCCCTGGAGTCCAGACACCTCACAGCATTCCGCACTCGTCAAGGGACATTTCAGTGGAAGGTACTCCCCTTTGGCTTAAAGGTTGGCCCTGCCTGGTGGCAGAGCTTCATCAATGCCCAGCTCCAGGAGATTCTGGACCTGTTTGCGAGTGCCTATGCTGATGACGTGCTTGTTTACTCAGAGACAGAAGAGGAGCACTGGAAGCACTGTGAGGAGATCATCTACCGTCTTCACAAGGTCCAGCTCCAAGGAGATATCAAGAAGAGCCGTTTTAACGTCACTGTAGTTGACTACTTGGGAGTGATTCTCGAGGCAGGAGTTGGGATCCGTGTGGATCCTCAGAAAGTTGAAGCCATCAAGAATTGGAAATTCGAGGAGCTCAACTCTGTCAGAGCTGTCAGATCATTTCTGGGGCTCTGTAACTTCATAAGAATGTTCACGCATCACGCCAGCGACGTAGCAGAGCCCCTGAATAGGTTGTTGAAAAAGGGAGCTCCATTTGAGAAGGGAGAAGCTCAGAGACAAGCTTTCGAGGCCATGAAGAAGCTGGCCTGTGAGGCTCCCTGTTCTGGCTTTCTTCAGGCCTGGCCAGCCAACGCGAGTAGAGACAGATGCCTCTCGCAATGCCACTGGAGGCGTGGTGATGCAGCAGCAAGAAGATAAGACGTGGAAGCCCGTGGGATACTTCTCCAAGACCATGACTCCAGCTGAGAGAGCTTATCCCATCCAGGACCGAGAGCTCCCTGGCAGTGGTTCAGACGCTCGAGCATTACTGTCCTGAGCTGCTGGGAACCAAGTTCTTTGTCGTCACTGATCATCAGGCCCTCCTATACTTCTCGACAAAGCGTGTCCTCTCCACTCGTCAGGTGAGATGGGCTGACTTCCTCTCAAACTTTGACATTACTTTCCAGTACCGTCCTGGTCAGCAGAACGTCGTGGCTGATGCCCTTTCACGAAAGACAGCTGATCTGCCCACTGTGAAAGCTAGAGAAGCAGAGGAACGGACTATGCCACTGATAGAGCCTGCCAGGATTCATGGGGAGCTCGCGGCACTTGAGGCAGAGACTGAAGCCTCCAGGGAAGCTGATACTGTAGACTCGACACAGAAGGAGCTCGACAGAGGTCACGAGGGAGCTCGTTCCCGACCATAGGACAGAGGCTGTGAGAGGAGCTGACCTCGTGGACTTGATACAAAAAGGAGAACGAAGCTCAGGGACTGGGCATGCGAGGCAATCAGCTGATTGTCCCAGAGATGACACAAGAGGGAGATATACACCTACGCACTGCCCTCATCAGAGAAGCTCATCACCCCACCATCTCAGCTCACCCAGGACAGAACAAGACAATCAAGGCACTCGAGAAGGAGTACTACTGGCCTCACATGAAGCAGGACATCAGGAGGTATGTCCGGAACTGCTATGAATGCCGGAGGAACAAGACACCTCGAGACAAGACCCCAGGCTTGCTTCATCCTTTACCTATTCCTGCAGCTGTGTGGAAGCATGTTGTGGTTGACGGAAAAGACATGCCGAGGGATCGTCATGGATATGACTACATCTGGGCCTTCACTTGCAAGTTTAGCAGGCTTCTGATCACGCTGCCTGGTAGAAAGACAGACACAGCAGAGATCATTGCTGCTAGATACTACCGTCATGTGTACAGGCTGCTGGGAGTTCCTGAGGTCTGGATCTCAGACAATGCTGGCCCATTCATCTCTCAGTTCATGAGAAAGATTAACGAGCTCACCAGAACGAAACATCGTCATGGCAGTGCCTTCCACCCTCAGACACAAGGGGCCATTGAGTTTACAAATCAAGAACTAGATCAGAGACTTCGATTTTACATCAACAAGTATCAGGATGACTGGAGCACCCATGTTCCTGCTCTGGACTTTGCCCACAACTCATCATGGCATTCCTCCATTAACATGGCACCTCTGAAGGTACTGACAGGCACGGAAGTCCGCAACCCCTTGTCAAGGAACCTGCCAGACTCAACCGAAAAAACCGAGCCCGAGACGTTAGCCCGCAAGCTCCTTTCACAAACCCAAGAGGTACAGAGATTGGCTTTGAAAGCAGGAGTTGCCACACAACATCGGCAAGAGATTCAGGCAAACCGGAAGCGTAGGCCCGTCGATTTCAAGGTGACAGACAAGGTGTTCCTCAAGAAGAAGGGCTTCAGTACTGAATCCCCAACCACCAGACTGGATTCCCAGTGGGTGGGCCCATTTGAGATCACAGAGGAAAGGGGCCACAGCTTTGTCCTAGACTTGCCAGCCAGCTACAAGATGAAGAATCTATTTCACGCTGATAGGCTCCGAAAGGCTAGTGAAGACCCTCTTCCCCAACAGGTTCAACCACCTCCCTGAGCCTGAAGAAATCAATGGAGAGGCTGAATTCGAGGTAGAGTCGATTCTACAGTCACGAATACATGGCAGAAAACAGGAATTGCAGTATCAGGTTCACTGGCAAGGCTGTGATCCTGATGACACATGGTACCCAGCCGAGAATTTCAAGAATGCAGCAATGAAACTTCGAGCATTTCACAATGAGTTTCCGGAAGCTGCTGGGCCTCCCGTGAGGCTGACACAATGGATTGAGGCTGCGGCAGAGGATAAGGAAGCAGGAGATCACCCAGATGACAATCTGGCACAGAGACAAGGCAGAAACAGAGGCCGTCGTCGACATGGTTAACGTTGACCCGGCTCATCACCGTGTCTCCGTTTTGGTAGGGGGAAGTGTGACGGTTCTGCCTGATGGCTAAGCAGCAACCGCCATCACAGAGCTTGTCATCACTATCTCAGGAGCTCTTCCGCCAGTGCTTGACATAGGAGCTCGTCGTCACCCACCACGGAGCTCGCTTATCTATGGTTGACGCTAGGACCAGCTCATCTGCAGCAACAGAGCTCGCCGTCGCCCACCACGGAGCTCGCTTGTTCACAGTTCACGCTAGGACCAGCTGGTCTCTTACAGCAGAGCTTCTCGTCACCCACCACAGAGCTATGGCGTCCCCCCACCGCAGAACCGGGCGACGCAGGGTATAAGAAGGGTTCCCACTCATGTAAACTTAGTTCTCTTTCTTTCTTTCTTCTCCAGTTTAGAGTCTTTGTTCATAGCATCAATACAAGGTGTCAGAGCCTGCTACATGATCATAA